>JAUZNJ010050809.1:0-30540 GCA_034780135.1 Jordanella pulchra | reverse complement strand
TATCTATCTATCTATCTATCTATCTATCTATCTATCTATCTATCTATCTATCTATCTATCTATCTATCTATCAACAATGAGGCCCCCAGTTTTTGTAGTGGTTGCAATCCTCTCAGATTAGGCAGACAGGACATAATTTCCTTATTCAGCCCTCCTCTGGATGGGCTGTTTTGGCTTTCCACGCCCACCACCTGCAACCAGTCAGAGTTCATAATGAAAGAGGCTAGGAGCATTAGATGAAGACTGTAGGTTGACCGATGGGCTGCTACAGACTGCTCCGGGCCACTTATTTCCCCTGATGACATCATCAGGGGAAAGCTTTTTTTAAACACCATTTTGAGAACAGGTTAGCTAAGAGGTGGAGAAAGACGATGATAGAGGGGGAAGGTTTTTTTTTTTATTTGTGAATCTCATACACAGGCCTCAGGACATATATGACTGTTGCAAAAAGTTTATAATGTGAATTTTACATAGTATGGGACCTTTAAGAATTTTGTAATCAAGCATATTGGAAAAATGGGAGGAAGGAAAAACTGTGGTAGAAAAGGGCTGAACAAGCTATAGGGATAAAGAAATTACCCTTATATCATATCCTAATTGTGTGAATTTGAATATTCGAATTTGAGATTTTTTGGGCTACAAGACATACATTCACCTTATGTGCAACAAATCTACATTCATTTCTTTTTATGAGTGGAACTAAATGAAACAATTCATTGAAATGCACCTGTGCTCTGTTGTTTGCTATGTTTACACACAGCTCATGGGGTTAAGTCATATTTTCAAAAACGATGGACGTATTCCTTGTAAACGTACAAGGACTGCTTCGTTTGCATGCATGTGCGCCTGTGTGTATGTGTGAGAGCGTGAGAGCTGTGTTTGCAGCAGGCGTGTGAGAGCGCACACGCATGTGTCTTTTACCTTTTTAAGATCTGTTGTATATCAGACGAACCTCCCGAGGGCTTCAGCAGGTCACATGTAAGGTTTACTGTATATGCTTCCATGGTCACTTTTTACAGGCGACACTGTTGTTTATCTTTCCGTTGGTAGTTGTCGTCCTTTGCTGTTTGTTTGTTTGTTGTTGCATGGAAGCTCGTTGACCTCTGCTTGGTAGCAGCATGCTGAAGATCCCCCCCCCCCTTTTCTTTTTGTTTTTTTCTTCCTTTCCAGGTCTTTCATGTTAACAACCACAAGAAAAACACTAGTGAGCCAATAGTGTGATACCAGAACACTAGTGAACCAATGTGAGGGTGTTAGAACACTACTGGACCAATAGTATTGCACCAGAACATGTGTGGACCAATGGTATTGAACCAGAACGTTGGTAAACCAATGGGAGCACAGATTAACTTCATATTTTGGTTCCTGCTGTGGACAAACTAGAAATGCACTAAATAAACTTTGTAAAGAAGCAAACAGACTGTTTTGTCCATGTTTTATCCACATCTGGGTGATATAAACATCATCTAGGTTTATATTGTTTAAACATTCCTGTTTCAGGTTGGACTCGTTATATGAGGATTTTCAAAACAGGAAGCAGGAACACAAGAGCCACATGGGTTTTGATGAAGCCATAAAAACTTCAGTATATTCAAACATCTTGACAAATATGGAGATGAACCACATTCTTTCTGAAACGATCACTGAAGTCCTGGCATCCATCTCACTGGATATTCGACTATTCTCCTCTTGAAAGATGCCAAACATTCATATAAATCGACCTGTTTTTGTTAGTCTGTTGGCATCTGTGCTGCTTTCAATTCTAATCCATAAAGTTAAGTTAAGGTCAAGGCTTTGAGCGGCAGAATGTGAAGCAATGTAAAAAATCTGTTGTAATGTTAGTTTGGGATCATCGTCCTGAGGACCAAACTGTGCAAGTTCTGAACACATTACCGAAACAGTCCTTCCGCAGACGTTAGGAAAATGGTGTCAAGAAAAACAAAAGATGATGTTAAACAAACAATGGTACTAAACTAGATGATGTTAAAACTCCATCATTCTTTTCCACAATGATTTGAGTTAAACATTAGTGGACTGAGAAACTGCGGAACAAGAAAGATTAATCAATCAACACCGTCAAGACTGAGTGAAAAACAGTTTATGTCCAGATGGTGAAACATTTCTAGAAGTCAAGATGAGGCTTTCAAAACCCAAAACTGTAAAGCAAGGAAGCAGCATCGTCATCAGAGTTTTGCTGCTACAGTTCACCAAGTTGGTGGAATAATGAATGTTTTTCATGAGATCTGATTATTCCATTAAAAACACCGTTTCTTTTTTGAGACGTGTCTCTTCCTTTGCTGTATGGCCTATTCTATTTTGTTCATCTATTTTAGTCATGTGTGTATGTGTAGGGTTTCATTTGACCTGCCACTGACACAAATGATTTTCCACGCAGTGGGACAACAGCAATTCTATTATATTGTATTCAACTGGGAAGAAAGAGTAAGGACGTTATAATTACACATGCACACTGGTTCTGGTGGGTTAAAGCTGGCTATGCTTCTGAAAGAAAAATTCAGATTAGAAGGTAGAGTGGCTGTAAAGGTAATCCTGGCATTTATTCATTCAAAACAGAAAAAAACAAAAGTTTTATTGTAAGACCATTTCATTGTATTATCTTACATTCATTAAATGGTTTAAATTAATAATTAAAAGCTCTGAATAAATATGTAATGAATGCATACTGCATATTAGAGCTTTATTAGACATTAAACACAATAACCTTTTCACTTAAAAAAATTGTCTTAATTGGAAATTACATTTGCCTAACTTTCTTCTTCTCTCATAGAAGAAGAGTAGAGCAGGAGCACATGACTCTTGGCTACCCTTTTTTTCTTAGATTAAAATATTTCTGCAGCCAGTAAGGCATTTTCACAATACATGATTTCCCTTTAAAAAGAAACTTTAGAGAACATCTTATCAAGACAAAAGCGGGGGAAAATAAAGCAAAAACACTGCAATATTATCTTTATTCAATGTATTCAATCCAATATTTACCGATCAGGTTCCTACACCTGATTTATTTTAGTTTTGCCACTAGATGGTGCTTTTCGGCGCATGGTTTAACTTGACTCTAGGTTCTTTCTTTAAAAATCATCACCTTGAATTCAGAAGGCTTACAAGTTAAAGAAAGAACAAAAAAACCCACGATTAATCAAAATAAAAAAGGCAAGGTAAACAATCGTTTACTCCAGTATGTGTATTTTGTTCACATCTGTGCAATGACCATAAAGCAGATAAGGCATTTTCTTCTTCTCGGATAGTTTGATTACAAGGGGGTATGTGTGCTATAACTGAAACAGTAAGAGAATTACAAATACATCATAAAGTGCAAAAGTTGAATTTATATTTATATACCGTATACATATAAAAAACATACAATGTTTAAGGTAATCATTTTACATTACAACAATAAACATTGGTTTATTTATTTCAGGTACAGTGTCACACTAATTAGGATTTTAAAACACATAAAAAAACAACATGAAATACTTCTTCCACATAATAATTTAGATTTTTTTTTTCTTGGTTTCACTTTAAATTTTCTTTGACATGTTTTGAGTTAAAAATAAATGTTGGGCTGAATATAAGGAGCAAGTCTTTCCTGTTTGTCTAACCTACAGTAAGAATCCTCCTTCTCTCCCTTTACTGTGCAGCTCGGTTCAACATGTTTGATTTTGAAATATATAAATGCATGAACACAAGACTTAACTCCTGGTTAGAATGATCACATTAATACTGCGCTGGTTTTAATTGATCAAGTCTCACATTTACAGTAACTAGGTTAGCATCACTGTTTTTGTGAATTTCCTTTAAATTAAAGGAAAGAAAAATAAAATTGTCTATCCTCTTCATTCTGTTTTTTCTCTTTGTCTTCGCCAATATGTGGTCTTCTCATAGCTTCTATTCTTCACACATTCTCCTGGAAAACAATTAGGTTTCTCTTTACTCTCCATGCTTCTGTAAATTCTAGGTCCCCTTCTTCGATTCCCATTCCTGAAAAGAGTGATAAGCAGAGTTAATCTTTGGATTGGATTCAGATAAAATAGATCACTATGACCAATCAATCACTCTCATTCAGTTATGATATGTAGACCTATATACTTTAAAAACTTTAGACTTTTGTTTGGTGAAGAGCCCCGGAGTGTTTGATTCCACCCTCCAGCAGAGGCAGTGACCAAGGAGGAAGGTTCTCAGTCATCCAGGTCAAGGTCAAGCTTGGAAAGTTCAGTTTAGGTAACTGGACGTGAAGTTCACTTTTCATCCAAGAGGCTTCTTCAGTTCTAACTGAGGCTGAGGAACACTGAGATTATATACTGTAGGTGTAACAGAAGAATTATGGGAGGGAAAACAAAAACAAAAGGTGGATCTGATTCCTACTACTGGACGGCCCATGGAGGTCACCTGGGGGGGTGATGGTCGTTAGGGGGGCTCTGAACAGGGGGCATCAAACTCACAGGCATAGCCAGAAAAGAAGACATTGGGTGTGCTAAATTTATTTTCAACATTAAACCTGCTAAAACATTCTAAAGACTATATCTCTTACATCTGTGCCCTATATCAGTAATACAATAATAATAATACCAATAATACAATGGAATTGAAATGCTTTCAAATGAATTAATAACTAACTGATACATTTTCTAAAACAACAACACTGCAAAAAAAATCAAGCCGACCCAGACATCACTGCTAAATAAGAATAACATAGTGAAATATAGCACTCATGGAGCCATACCCTAACCCCAGTACGCATGATCAACAAAGCCCATTTGAACACAACTACATATATGCAGCAGAGTAAATGAAACAACATACTGCAGATACCTGTGTGTACTGTACAGCTGTAAGTTAAAGAGGGCAAGTTAAAGTTCATTTTCTGTTAAATTATTTGCCAAACAGTCAGTTTAGCTCCTTCAAACCAAGTCCATGATGCCTGCTCAGCGCACGCAAAGCATCCAGCTGGAAAAACACGCCTCCATTACGACATAAGAAGCTCTCCATAAAAAGTTGTTCAGTTCAACCAGCTGGTCAGTAGGTTGCTGCACCTGTTCAATGTGTGAGTAGATAAGGTTGGCTCTGAGGATGTAAAGAAACTTTGGCATTTATGATTTACTAACAATAACGACAAAGAGAGGTTTCACCATCCAAACCCTAGCTCCACAAGCTTCCATAATCAAACCAGAGAGCAGTTATTGTTGGCATCCTGAGCCATTCTTGTCCTCGGTCCAAAAAAAAGAACAAAGCCTTTTTTTTTATCAATTTAAAAGAGCCGCTGTTTTGGGATGTTGATACTTATATAGCAAAATGAGATTTTTTCCAACCGAATGATAGATAAATAACAGATCAGTAAGAATATACCTTTAATGTCAATCCAATTTAGAGGCAATTATTCAATAAAAGAATTGAATATTTGGTAAAAACTACAGTATCTATTAACGATATCTATATTTTAGGTTCTTTATCCTCTTTATTCAAAGTTAGTAACTTTGAATAAAAAGGATAAAGCTCTAAGGTTGTAGATCCCTGATTTAAACGTAAAGCATCAATAGAAAATACTTTACCTTTGCTTTCTGCATGACGTTCCCCCTGGAGGAAGCGCAAAGAGATGGGGGGCGTTTACGAAGCTCAGACGCAGAGTTAACTGGAATGCTGTCACTGTAAACTTTTTCAACCTTATGTCCAGAAGTCTGCAAACAATGAGAAATACCACATGGAAAAATGCTGTAAACGTGGAAAGAAAAATCACAAAACATCTTTACCAATAAGATAAACTTCATGTTTTCACAAATATTTTAAATAACAGCAAAGAAAAGCGAACAAGCAGAAAATTCAGTGTGTACTGACACAAAGAGGGTTTAATGTCAATCTTTAAGTTGTATTTTTAAAGAATTTTATTGAAGTAGATATATGCACGGTAAATAAATGCAGAGTTTGTGATTCAAACCGTTTCCATTGTACAGACAAATTGTAGAAGATCCACTCTTTCTTCTTCTTACTTCTTTTTTTTTCCAGAGAGGTTAATTTAATATATTTTTGTCTAAACATGGCTGTG
Organism: Jordanella pulchra; assembly: GCA_034780135.1. Taxonomy (NCBI): domain Eukaryota; kingdom Metazoa; phylum Chordata; class Actinopteri; order Cyprinodontiformes; family Cyprinodontidae; genus Jordanella; species Jordanella pulchra. Next base: position 24,485 of record JAUZNJ010050809.1, on the reverse strand, counting down.
TGAATTTACACAGCTTTTACTGAGCTGTTCAAATGTTCCTGAGTGTGTTACTGATCAATCAACCGTTTTTTTTTTTTTTTTAACACTGAGAATTTTAATATTCCACCTTTTTTTAAATATTACATTTTTTTGACATTTTAGAACTAATAGGTCCAAGTTCGATATTCTTTAGCAGTTATACGACTCGTTTTAAATTCTACTTTGTAGTCTATTTGTAATATTTACTGTGTCAAATCAATGTTTAGTTTCTAAAAAAGTTTTGAAAGGATTTATTGATGCCCACCTTGACGCTAACCTTCGTGTCCACAGGTGGTCCCAGAGCTCCTCTAGCCAACGATTTCTTCAGATTTTCTTTAACTTCTGTCAGTCGGAGCTCCAGCTCCACCCTCTCCTCCTCCTTCTGTTTGCACAGTGTCTCTATCTCTGCTAAGCGCTTTTCCATAGCATCACCTATATATAAAAACACATGCTGACATTTAGTAATGAAATAGAAAGCAGGTGTCTGAGGAATGCTGCCTGATGGCTGTCAGACCTGTGTCACTCCTCATTTGCTCCTTCACCTCCTTCTTTTCCCTACGGAGGGAGATCAGTGCGCTTCTCAGCTCCTCCTTTTTCTTCTCCAGCTCCTCTTTCTGTCTAAGGTACCTCCTGGCATCTTCCTCTGCACGCATCTTCCCGTAGCGCCCATACTGATTCACATCTAAGGAGAAAAAAATAATAATAAACAGGCATATGAATAGCCAGCAAAATGCTGTCGTCCATGTAAATCAACCCATGATGTGAAGGGAGGAGCCAGCTGTGGGAACATTCGTTCCACTGAAATTTTTATGGAGCGAGCCCCATGAATTATGAAATAAAAGGTGACTCACTGGAGGCGTGCCTCTTGATGGTAGCCTGTTGTTCGGTTTTTTCAGAGTCCCTGCTGGAGAAGGAGGCATGACGCCTCACCTGACCTGCAGCGCTCTCAACGTCCTCATCCTGTGGTGGGAAAAATAAAACCCTTTACTGACTTTTCATAGTCAGCCATATGGTTTCTAACTGCATAGTGGAGGACCTCGAGTTTAGGCTGTGAAGAAACCCTAAAAGACCAGGTCTCTTAAACACGGATGCAATCAAAATTTATAGACAAAACTTGTTCTTTTCTATTTTTGTTTTTTGTCACAATAAAACGCATCAGACCATTAAAACAGATTTTCATAGTCTGATGCAAACAAAGCCTGAGTAAATAAAGAAATGCTGCTTTTAAATGATTATTTTAGCTGTTGAGAGAAGAAAGGGATTTCCAAACAAAACTGACTCAACATAAAAAGTAATTGGCCCCTAAACCTAATAATAGTTTATGCCACCCTTGGCGCCAACAAACGGCATCAAGTGTTTTTGAATTTGATAAACTAAAACCAGTCTTTCATGCACACGAGCATTATGGCCTGTTCACAGTTAAATCACAACATCTCACTGAGATTTTATTATTACTAATTACTACAAGGATGAACTAGCCGATGGCCTTTAGGTCGTGTCCTGTAGCTCAGTTTTCCAGCTGAAGTAATTGCCAGACATTTTTCTTCATGGTTTTCTTGTGCGTAGTAGAATTCAGTGTCCTGTCCATCACGGGAAGCAGTCTAGCTTATGAATTAACAAAGACCATAATCATCTTAAACTTTTTATACAAAAATCTTCTTCAAGAACATGCTGTGTTCAGTTTTCAACAACGGAGCACTGAAGTTCACTTTAGCTCTAGGCAGCCTTTAGATTATAAAAAAAATATCTTGGGGATCATCAAGATATTTTTTTAGCAGATGGACCTTTGTGTTCCTTTTAGTCAGCAGTGTTTTTAGCTGAAGAAGTCTATCATGGATTTTCAGTTTGCCCAGCCTCTTTATTACACCATAATAACAGTCCATAAGTGAGAAAATAAGACCTGAAGTGCTTTAGATGCTGTTCTGGGTTCTTGTTCGCCTCAATGTTCTGCTCCAGTATTTCTGTTAAAGAGCAACTAACAGGAAACTTTACTTTATTTAACTATTTAACTTTCCTAAGTCTTGGAAAAGTTACTTCCAAAATGTGATATATTTTATATTACAAGCTACCTTTGTTAGAAAGAATTAACTTTCTTTACAATATTACCATTGGTGTAAAGTAATAAGTTACTGATTCATTTTTAGTTACGTTGCCAAAATAAACATTTAGGACAAGTTATTGTAAAATTAAGATGTGATGGTATAGAAGCAAACAAAAAAACATTCACATAAAGAAGGAAACAAGCTCTGCCTTTGCCTCATGTGTTCGTTTCTAAGTACAGCCACACAAGATTTAACAGAAAAAGTCAAATTTATATGAAAGTTTATAAATTAATACCAGTCAGTGTCTTTCTTTGTCACAAGCTGTTTACTGATTCTAAAACTCTAATATCAGTCAGGTCCTCGTGTAGCTTATAAACTTAACTCTGCTTCCCCAAAATTGTGGTTATTCACAGTTAATACAAAGGACACCATTACTTTTCTCATTGGAGTCAGATTAAATGCTAAATGGCCTGTACTTATAAAGTGCATATTTAAGTCAAGAGACTTGACCAAAGTGCTTTAACCTACATTCAGTCATTCATCCACTCATGCACACACTGATGGTTGCAAGCTACATTGTAGCCACAGCTGCCCTGGAGCTCACTGTCAGCTGCGAGCCTGCTTACAGAGTCGCCCTCTGACCACCATCAGTAGGTAATGTGGGGGAAGTGTCTGTCCCAAGAACACAACGACCCTGAAAGCTTTCAAGATTTCAAGGTTTCTCACCGCAATACTTTCGTAGACTTCATCATATGTTCTGGAATCTATCGACGCACTGCTGGAGGAGGTAGCAGTGGTAGTGGCCCACCTACCAGAGGAAAGAACCCAAGAATCGTTAAGACTGAAGCTCACTCTGCAGTCGCACTCGGTTAGGAGTGACTCACAAGAAGGAGTGTCTGGCAGCGTGCCGTATGTCGGTCAGTGTGTCCACGTCGATGTAGTCGTAGTGAAGTTCTTCAGGCAGGGTGGCGCTGCCAGTCTCAGCAAACAAAAGGCCCAGCCAGCGGCCAAGGTCCTCAGAGGAGCTCGCCTGATGAACATAGAAACAGAAATATAGATATTGAACCAGGTAAACACAAGCTCTTCTGACTGAATTATACACACCCTGCCTTTATTCCCCATAAGGATCTGAAGAAAGTCATGAAAAACACATCCGTCCACCTACATGTAAATTCCTCTGCCAGATGTAGCTGGTCTAGATGTCTCAATGCTGCTTCATTGGAGTGAAAACTGGTCTTACCAGACTTAACAGGATCTTATTTATATTCAAAACATTAAGCTGTTTTTCAAGTTCATAATTATGACAAATTTGGTACTATTTTACAGATGGACAAATGTGCATGAACTCTACAACCTGTGTGTTATTGATAAAGCAACAAAAATATTATAATAATATAATATACAGCAGCAGAATTTATGAAAAACAGAACTTCATAAATTTAGGATGTACTGCTCCATAGTTATGAAGTAAAATGTTCACTCTAGAAAAGAAAGTCTCTAAATTCATAACTTGCTGAGTGAGTCAAAGGAAAAAGAATATCAAAAATTATAAGGAAATAGTTATTATTGTTTTATTGGTTAAAATCATACCATCTGTCTATTATGGGATGTTTCAAATGTTTCTATGACTACTATGTTTCTGATTCCAGCAGCTGCAGATCTTAAAATAACAACATGGACATTTGAAACGAGAAGTCAACTACATTCAGGGACAAGTGTTCTTTAGATGAAGCCATCACCTGTAGTTAGAAATAAAGATATGTAAATAACAACAAAAATGATCCAGCTGTTGTTACAGTAAAAGCTTAAATACCAAGAATCAAATAAAACATTGGTTTTGATAAATTTATGGCCAAAACATCATGCCCTTCTAACACACCAAATCAAACCCTTCGGTCTCAGTCTATCGACAGAAAGTACTGTATAATTACTAAATTAAGACTTTTTTTTTAATCAAGTCAAAATAATTTGTTCCATTTGTTCTTTCTTGGTATCACAGAACAACACTGCAGAGGGCAACTATTTAATTTATTAACCTTTACAAATAAATGACTGTTGATGGGGTTACTTCTTCTGTGGGCTATTCCTCACACAATGTAGCCCCTTTGAAAAAGAAGAACTTTAATGATAGGGGGTGGCTCCTTCGCTCAATATTTGAACCATATTGCTAGGAAACTGGAGAGAAAATGGCACACTAGGCATCTACAGGAATCCTACTTCATTTGGAAAAACAGTCTACTGCTATATAAGATGACCCTCCATAATACAGAGCAGAAAAATTGATATTCATTGATACAGTTCATTTCTTTTAAATACAGTTGCTAAACTACCAGAGAGCCAATTTGTCTGACAGATTTCAGTTTGTTGATGTTCATGATGAGTCTTCCTCATGCTCCAAGGTTACCTGTGGCGTACCACAGGGACCAGTGCTGGAGCCAATTATCTTTACATTATATATGTTCCCAGTTTTTTGAATGATCATACAACATAGGATTAATTTTCCCATTTTATGCTGATGATAAACACGTGTATCTTTCTATAAATTACTACCCATTTACCTAGACTACAGGCATGTCTTAAAGACATAAAAAAACTGGAGGACTCTAAACTTTCTACTTCTGAATACAGACAAAAACATTTATTTTTGTTTATTTTAGGATCCCTTTTAAAAAGATGTTTCATCTCAAGGGCTTTTTTCTTAGAAATAACAAAATGTTATTGTCTTTGGGTCAGAGTCTTCAAATAAGACGTTGATTAGTCTGTCAATTAATCTGGATGGGATTAACCTGGTCTCAGAAAAATGTAAGAAACATTTGTTCAGTCAGGACTTGTTATTTAAATCACATATCAAAGAAGTTTTGTAGAGTTTCAATTGTAAAGATTTGAGACATCTTGTCCAGGGTTGCTGCTGAGAAATTAGTCCATGCTTTTGTTACTTCAAGGCTGGGTTATTGTAATTCTTTACTATCAGGAAGTTCACAAACTGTGGTTAAACATCCACAGCTGATCCAAAATACTGGAAGCAGAAAACAGAAGAAAATTAAAAAGAGGTCATTTTTCTTATTTATCTTCATCTGCTTCCTGATAAATGGAATTTAAAATCCTCCAACACACGTAAAGCCCTAAAAAACCAAGGTCAAGTCATGGAACAAACTACCAGTTTTAGTCCGTGAGGCAGACACCCTGTTTACTTTTAAGACTAGATTTCAAATTTTCTAATAAATCATTATATAGCGTATAAAACAAGAAGCATAATCAGAATCCGATATGAAGGAGTTTTACCTCCAAAGCTGCCAGCTCGTTCCCCCCTTGCATGATATGAAATGAGAAGGGATGTTTGGGTCCTAAACCCCCTGGCACCACCTCCGCCCCTTTGAGGGGCACCACAATAACTGGAGGCCGCTGGTCCCCGGGGTCCTTTTGCAAGTACAGGTTTCCACCTCGGAGAATGCACCAGCGTTCCTTCCAGGAGCCACTTAGACACACGCTGAGATAACCTGTAGAGAGGGTTGGGTAAAAGCTGTTAGTCTTTGTGTCAGATAAGCTCTTATTATTCTGTGACGCCAGATTAAATGCTCCCTGCACTATCGAAGAACCTGCCTACTTGTTCCCAACAATATCAAAACCCTTGTTTAGCTCGAAGCCACATCTTAGTTAATTATTCTCAGAAGCTGCTGAAGTTTGAAATACATACAATAAGAAAAAAGTTTCTAATCCATAACAGATACATATCTGAACGATACATTAAGCAAGTTATTTAAAAACTACTTTACATTTCAGTTATTTATTTCTTTTCAAAGCTTTCAAAGCATCAATTCAAATCATTGTAAAATGAGGACTGCTTCATCCAATCAGTGAAACGGCGTCTTGCTGAGGTTGTATCCTCACCACAGCGGGGGTTGTCATGGAGGCCAGAGGATGAGGGAGGGTCCCCCGCTAACGGAGGCTTCTTTTTGGAGAATGTGATGATCCGATTGATTTTCTTTCCTGCTGCTCGGCTCATCGACCCAGTCAGCTCTGAGAAAGCACCCCGCTTCCCCCTGTCTGAAGAAAACCATAGACCTTAATGAAACATTATTGCCACGTACTTTGATTATGTTCAGGTCTTTCTTCACCAAAATACATAGATATCATGAATAAATGTTACTACTGATAGTAACAATCAAGCTTGATGTAGCTTTTAATGTTTGCAAGTCAAACATTTTGTGGATTTCTCTGATGATTTCAGACAATTTAATTGTGATTGCAAGTTTACTGTCAATGGACCAGGTGCAGCAGCAGTCTTTTCACCCAGCTTCCTATGATGTCAGTGGCAGACAATTACAGGAAGAGAACAGGAAGGATGTCATATCTGCTTGTGCCTTGCTTCCTGTCTCTCCCTTTCTCTCTCGTATGTCTCTTCAGGCTCAAGAGTTGCTGGATCAGTAAACAACGCTGAAACAACAGGACTCTGTTTGACTTATTGTGCATCATTTATATCCTGGGTGTTTCCTTCCAGCTTTGGATTACAGAAAAACAAAAATATTTATTTTGTCTTTCAGGGACATGATTGCCCCTCTCTTAGGAAGGGAGAGTTTTCAGGTTATTTTTCTTCTAGGATCTTGTTTAACATAGAAGCTTTACAAGTGGTCCGAATTGTTGGCATCATTCATTTGATAAAGGAGAAACACATAATGGTTAGAAAAAAAAAAACTTGAATCTAACAAAACTCATAATAAATAAGGATTCACAGTACACCCAGAACCTGAATCAAAGATGGAGAAGTGGCTTTAAATTCTTAAACTCAACTAATCGGGAATAAATTCCCAGAAAACTGTAAACCTTAAATTACTTTAAATTGAGACTAAAAACAACGTATTTTATTAGAGTGGCCTTTGATTATTCTACTTAAACAGGATTGTTTTAACTTTTCAGTTCAACTTTCATCTCTTTCATTGTTGTTTTATCCTTTTTTTAATAAAATCATCTTATTTTAATCACTCACATTTACTTGATTTGTGTTGCCTCTCAGTCACTGCAATGTAATTTTCTTTTTTCTCATCTAAAGCACTTTGAACTGTGCTGCCCCTGGAATATGCCATATAAATAAACTTCCCCAATCTATTTATCTGGTTCACTAATCCTCCCTCAACCAAGTACCCATATCAAAAAACACCTCTGAATACATCATAAAAAAATACTCTGAATACATCATAAAAAAAAGAGTAATTTTATGTTAGACTGTTGAAATTGAGTAATTACAGGCAATCCTACAGAAAAAGGTCTTTCAGGTTTTTTCTATCTATCTTACAACATATATATAAATATAAGCAGACACAGCAATGTGCTGTTTTTAAATTTAATCTCATATTGAGCCAATTAAAAAAACACTTTCAGTACATAAATGTTGTTTTATAGAAAGAAAGCAACTAATAAAACAGCGAACGGTGACACATATGGTTTAATATATAGAAACTTAAATAAAAGCTTCATTTTTAAGCATTTAACTGATCATACTTAAATATTAATTATGGTCCTGCTTTCAAAGATGTTGCTTCAAATTGAAATGAATTCTATTTATTTAAGTTTTGTTGGGTTTTTTTAATGTGTAAATGATTTATAGTTCATTCATCAATAATAGTTCTGCTGCTTGCAGAAAGTGGAGAGATTCTTAATAAAAATACATCCTAAACTATAAAAAAATTAATTTATTTAGTTAAATAGTGAATTTAAAGCAGCGATTGATTTACATAGACCGCCAAAATATTTAGGCAAAAAATACAGGAAATGAACAATGATCTTTTTAATTAAAATGTGTTAAAAATCGGATCCTTCTATACAACAAATGTTTTTTCCGCATTGCTTTTTGCTAACATGTGTGTGGTACAAGAAAAATGGGAAAATATGGAAAATAAATGAAACAGTTGTGCATTCAGCAAAAGCCATATCTCTAACATATTTCCAAAATGTGTTCAAATATCCTTAAAAACCCCAGCAGCAACACATACATTTCTCTGAAATTCCCATCATACTTCAACTGATCTAACTTCCAAAACATCTCTCAGACATTCAAAGAAAACCCCACAGTGATTATGAATGTTATGGTAAATATACGCCATGTTTTCACTGACTGTTTGCATCACGTACTGAGTGAGTCGCTCATGTCTCGTCCTGATCCATGAGTGTTGGACTGACTGTCTCCTATTGGGCAGCTGTCCGAGTCTGATGCTTGTTTATCTGATGGCAACATCTGTGTGCAAAGAAAATAAATAAGAGAAACACAAAACAAAAAGAGAAACCAAGTCATCAGTACTGCATGTATTCACCACAGACAGACTCAAAACTGCCACATCACCAAGTATTGTCTTGCTTGGGAAACAAAACCTTTGGAAAAAGAGTCACATCAGCAACCACAACAATGGATCCTCATTCATTATTTGCAGACTGAAGGCCAGTCGTGTCACTGTTGTCTGAAAGGTGACATCATTGAGGTCCTAACTGTAATCATGATAAGAGCTAAAATACCACCCTCCGTTTCAGAAAAAAAAAAAAGAAACGGGCAGTATGAGAGAAAACCAACTACAAAAACTGTTTACTAGATTAAAGGGTTGGAGCTAAAGAAAATTACACAGAAAAACAGACACCTTGTCAAGCTCCAGCTTCCTCTGTATTATAGGAGATGTTGATCCATTCAGTCCCTCTGTGTTGTTGCACTGGCTCCCGACGTCACGGACCACCTGGACCCGTGGAGAAAGAATAGAAATCTGACATCTACACACAAACAGGTCTAGTCATGCGACTTTAGTTCTTCTGTTTCCCTACAGGCAGTCAAACTTAAGCGAACAAACGTACCTTGAGCCATCGCTGGGCCTGTTCTTTACTCTGAACAGCAAGAACCAGAGCCTCACCTCCAGGTAAGGAGAAGCGGAGCTCGTGTCTCTTTTTCCGGCCTTCCTTTGGGACGTAGATGACGTTGCAGAGGTTCAAGGGAAGCTCTGTGTTGGGCGATGTCTCCTTTATGCTTTTATAACACTTAAAAAAAAAGAGTTGAGGATTATTATACCAGTTTAAAAATAAATCATATACTTCTGTTTTTCTTTACATATGTACAACAAAAAAACCTTTGTAAAACTACATTATTACGGCTACATCATCAAACATGAATGCTTGTATTTATCGTGGCCTTTTGCTAATAAAGTTGCTGAGTCATGGGTTTATTCACCTGAAGTTTACTCTCTCTAACAACCACTAGCTGCTTTGTCCATTGGCCAAAGCGCTTCTTTCGCATCAGAAAGGCACATATGCGGCAGTCCCTGACCGGTCCATCAGGGCTTCCCTCAGCTGTCCACCTCTGAGATGAGTCCCGTCCCTTAGCCTCATCCTCCTCTTCCTCATATGACTCATAGGAGCTGCTCAATGCATCTGAGTCATTGTCTTTGCATCACAAATAAACATGGTGATTAATTCCATAAATATTTAATCAAACATTCGTATTAAGAATTAGATTGGATTTTATAGCTGCTTTTGTGATTGAATTAGGATAAGACAGACTCACTGGAGGTCTTAGAGGGTCCATTCATCCTGGTGGTGGGATAATTATTATCAGCATCTTCATAGTAAGCATCTTCAACAGAGTTTCTGGGATCTACAGCATAAAGTTATTAGAATATGCCTTAATCCTCTAATAAAACCCTTTGTTAAGGGACTGTATGTTGTTTAATGGTGATCTAGATTAGACGGCCCTGAATGGGGTCTAGGGATCGTACTTGTGGTAAAATACTGAGGGGAGGATCCAGGGTCAAGAGGGACAGCTTCTTCATAGTAGTCATCTGGAAGAGGTGTTGCTGGCAAAGGTGGCGGCGTGTCGGTGGGTGTCTGAGAGCAAAATAAGGGGTATTAAAACAATCATTTCTAAAAAAAAAATCGCAGTTAAGAGCATCAGGTTTAAGCCCGTACTGATTTACTAGGCTGTGTATTCTCCTCCTTGTCTTTAGGTTCCTTCTGCTCCTCTGGAGATACGCGAAGCATGTGCAAATCACAATCTGAAGGAACAATAAAGGTGGCATCAGACATATTTTACGACTGAAAGGCCTTGTGCCATAATGACACCATGGATAAGGTTTAAGATTGACCTAAACCGAATGATGCTTAGAGCTCTACGTACCGAAATCCTCAAACAGAGACTCAACGAAGCTGGTGCCGTTCATGTAAACGCCTGATCCATTGACTGCGGAAAGCATGATAGATGAACCCACTTTACTGCTGGGACCAGAAGCACCAGATTATATGGATCAAGAGAACATTACCAGTGAAAACTTTTTGCCTTTCAGTTAAATTAAATTATGTGCGAACAGTCATCGGATTACAAGCGGAGGAGTGAAAGCTTATGCGCTCAGTAAACAAAGATAAGTGAAGACACAGAATCAGTGTGGAAGTCTTAAACCCAGACTGTGCACAGACCAATGCTGGGCCTATTATTATTGCCCTTGTCAGCCATCAGGATATTTTGCACATCCCCTTTCTTTGACCTTGTCTCATTATCCCCTTTTAACTCTGCATTTCATTATCCTCTTACATCAATCCTTTTATCCTCCCTCACTTCCTGCACTCTTCTAGATAAACATGGACTGCTTTAGGGACTGCAGGGCGATCTGATGCTGCAAAGGCTGTGTTTACAAAAATAGTTTTTGCTGAACAGAAAACAATGTGTTAGAATCAAGAGTCATTTTTACAATTCCCTTTTGAACTAGGTGAAAAGATTTAACAACACCTTGCATACATACTTACATGCATAAAGTGTTTTGTATAAGTGACCAACACAAAGTGATGCCTAAAAACGAAGTGAAAAAAAAAAAATGTTTTTTTAACGTTATTTAGAGGTGAAAATTGAAAAGTGTGCTGGGGGCTTATATAAAAGCCCACTGTGATAAGGTACCACAGCATCCAGGGCAACAAACGGCCTTCAGAAGGAACCAGATTAGTAATGGAGCATGACTACTGTAGAGGAGTTTAGCTGTGTGTAAATGGACCTCTGTATAAACACAGCTGTCCTGTAAAGGCCTCAGAGGTTAAGAGATCAGTATTATCAAACAAACATTATCATGAAGAATAACTTTGGGAAACTTCTAAACTTTCAATGTCTGGGTGTGTAAGAAAAACGAAAAAGAAATCGCAAAATGTGCTTTTAGAAAGTGACTAGTGGGACTGAATGTAAAGTGTAAAAAACGTTTTAGATTTTTATTAGAATATTTTTTCAAAACTCTCTCCACTCCACTTTAAAATCTACACTACTTTGTGTTGGGTTCATTAAATAAAGCTGCACATTTTGAGCTGTACCATGACAAGATAAATATTGATATTTTTAAAAAGTTAACTGATGGCATGGAAATAGTTTAACTGAGCACAGAAGTGGATTTTTCCTTAAATCAAAGCAAGTATATGGATTTAGTAAAACTTGATAAAACAGCAATTAAACAACTCAGAGGAAAAACTCAACTGAAACCTAAGCATGATCATTTAAAGGAACGGTGAAGGTTCTCAGACGTTCTGGACGTGAATTTTTCTAGAAGACGTTTCACCTCTCATCCAAAAGGCTTCTTCGGTTCTAACTGCAATAATGTCACCAAAACAAATTTAGGATTCTACCAAATACATCATACTCCTGCACTTAAATATTTATTTAGGCTGGTCAACTTTCTATGCCAAAAACAGTGTGTAGTATGACCAGGTTCTGTGAAGTACATCGGTATTATTGAGTACCTGATAGCTGAAGTGAGTCCAGGATGTTGCGTACGGAGGCCATCTTGTCGGCGGTATCTGGACTAACCGTCTCCTGGTCCAGCATTTTCAGCAGACAGTTGAGCTCATTCACAAGGCGCTCCATCACCCCTGGAAACCAGCAGAACATTTTTAAATGTCCGAGGCTTTCAAACATAAAATGAAACTATTGTGGCGTCAAATCAGGTGAAGCTAATAACAAACCAGTTTGCATAGATGACATATGAATGCTACAGGGTCAAATGTGGTAAACAAACATGTATCAAAGCGATTAATGGAAACAGCTTTATATTTCACACACTTCTGGACAGCATGGAATATTTTGCTTTCTTTTCCAAAAGAAAAAGATTTTTTTTTTTTTTTTTTTTTTACTCAAACATCCTGTGCGAATCAGAGTCTGCTTGAATGTGTTTGTGCGATTTGTTGACCTTGACATTGTTCCAAATATCCTGACACACATTCATACATCCTGCCTGTTCAGAGACGAAGAGAGGAGGGAAGAGGGATTGGAGAGAAAAGAAGGTAGGAAGAGAGGTCAGGGGGCCTCCTTCCCTTCAGGAAATAGACCCAGAGAAAAGAAGAAAATCCACAGCTACCTGCAAAGCTCTTTAGATGTGCAGGTCCACACACTGCAATGAAACAGCAATGATACAAGCTGCACTTTTTGTATTTAACTTACTTTTAAGAATAAGCTCAAATAAATATTGTTTCATTTTAACCTTCAAATGTTAACAATAAACCGGTGTTTAATTAAAGTTTACATCGAATAGAAATAAAAGAAGAGTTTAACTTCAGGGACACTTTTGAGTGGAGGAAATTCAACAAGGTTCCTTCTATTTCTAAATATGTTTTACTCAAACAGACTCTTTGTTATGAAACTGACAGATAAACTTTGGTTAGAATTTGTTTCAACCCATTTAGTAACTTTACCACATTTTTGGCAAATGATATATTGTTAGGTTTGTTCTAAGATGAACGTGGACATTTTTTTTGTCAGGAATTTGCTTTAACAGTGAAGCTAATATAAGATGTGATTTCTATTGTATTTGAAGTGAGAGTAAGAAAGAAGACCACACTCTCCCCTAATTGTACTCGTTTCCCCCAAACCCCAACAATACTCTATTGTCTCTGAAAGGGCCAAAATTAGATCACTAAAGCTCTCCACAGGACCAGAGCGCACAATCGCATTGTCAGACTCTGACAAAAAAAAAAAAACAAAACACAGGAACAAACAGTCACACACAGTGTAGCAGGGGTGTGGTGCAGCACAGCTGTGTCGTCTAGATTCCCGGGCATTCAGGGTTAAAGGATATATCTCCAGCAGCTGTTTGGTAGTGTGTGTGTGTGTATGTGGGAGCGTTTGTGTGCAGCTGTGGTTTCCTGTCTTAGCTGTCGACAGAAGCGTCTCCCTGCTACATTCTAATCTCAAATTTCTCAATGATCATCCTAAAAGCTTCTTTTCTCCTCTTTTTTTTTTTTTTTTTTAGGTTGAACTTTCCTCTCTTCCCTTTCGCTCCATCCTGCTGTTTTACTTCCTATTTTCTATGGTCTCTCTCAGATTATTCCTAGCAAACTTGAGAACTTTCCAAGCTGAAATTTACTGATTTCTTTTTTTTTTTTCCATGTGACAACGCACACCTATTATAACTTAAAAAATAAATAAATAAGAAAAATTTTGCTGACTGTTCCTGCTGCCTACTGTACTACAACGATTAGCTTTTTGTTTTCCTTAATGACGCACAACTATCTCTTGCAATCATAACCAATAACAGACTGAGAATTTCATTTTTTAAAGAAAAAGCTTTTGTTTTAACTCGACAGTCCATGAGAAATCTGTTTTTTAATCGCACCCTTAATGAATTTGGAATGCAATACTCTTAACAAAGAAATAAAGCCTTTTTTAGGAAGAGAATCAGCCAAACTTTTAACATAAAGTCTTAATTACCAACACTCTTAATTGTAGGTTATGCAGTGAAGACGTTTTTTCTCCAGTTCAGAAAATAATTTCTGTCCAGTGATGCAAGAATAACAAGAGATAAATGTTTTTGTTTAAAAAGCAGACTTTTACATACATTCCTAAGTATTTGGTAGCATTGTCTTTATAGGTGTCATTATGACTTGGTTCAAATACTTTGGGTATTTTTTTACCTTAACCTTGATGTCTGTGTCGATTTTCACATACAATCTTCATTACTTTAGGTGCCATTTATTGTGTGAAATACATCAGTCCCTCCTCCAGTAAAACACACAGTGTGATGCGGCCAACCCCGTACTTATTGTTTTTCCCTCCAATTGTAATAATGCCGATTCATTTATGGACGAAGACGAGTCCTCTCATCTGATGAAGGTGTAAATGAATCGGCATTAAGATGTTTTTAGAGTGATGCTTTCTTTTTTTCTTTCCCTGATGAGTGATTTCACTGTAGACGATGACACTCTTTGAAAAATCTTTTACAAGGCTTTTCAATTTCTTTCTGGGGTTCGTTTCTACATACAAAGAAATAAACTTTTCCCTGAACAGTATGAAAGCCGAGCATTAGCATTCTGCTTCCTCTCGTGATAATTTATCTTTTTTTTTATTTTCAAACAGTTATTTTGACCTTCAGGTTATGCAGCACAAAGAAGCAGTTTGTCTGAGGTATTAGCTTAAAAAACATCTACAAGTGTGCCTGCGTTTAACTCAAACATTTGTTCAACCAAATCAGAAACTTGCAAAGCAGTTCCAACAACAAGTTCTTTTTCAACTATAAAGGCAAGCTGGAAGTAATGAAAAGGAGTAAACAGTTTTTAAATGTGTCTAGGACAACTTATTTTAACCTGAAGTGAATATTTATTAAGACATTTGAAATCATCTCACCACTTTTCATTCAGTGCCATGTCAGGCACCAAATAAATTGGCGTTATCAGTCCGATGGTTTGAGGAAGCCAGCTGTGTTGTGACGGAGGATTCTGGTCTATGTTCTGTTTGTCAGAATCTGACGAAACAGTAAAATGCTCGTTCTCTCGGGGGAAAGGATGGTTTGGAGGCTGAGAATCAGCTGTTCAACAAGCTTGTGGCTGCTTAGAGCCACAGAGGGATCTTTGTTACCCCCCCCCCACTCAACAGACGTACACACCCATACAGACACACACATGCCTTACATTTCCACATTTCCTATTTAGTTGTCCTGTATAGTAATTGCAAAAGGGATAGATTTTTTTTTCACGTCTTGTTACAACCTTAAATGTTAATTAATTTGCTCTTTAAAAAAAAGAGAGGGCAGATGTTTTCAGTTTTAGCAGCTAAAGATAAAAATAAAAACGTGTGGTTTGGATTGTGGCACACAAGCACAAAACCCCCCTCTGATCCCTCTAGATAAGAAAATCTAGTGTAACTCATTGCCTTGAAAAGTCCCCTACCAGTAAATAATAAGCAACTTCAGTATAAATCTGTTCTCTGAATCTCACAGCATCATGAAGACCAAGGGACAAACCCAACCAGATTTATAGATTTGCATTTATGCAAAATGGGGAGGATTTGTTAGGAGAACAAAAAATAAGGTAAAATCATTGAAGTTTTCTGTTTGCAGACACGTTTTATTCAATCTGGATGCTTTTCGGTATCTTAGACATCATTTTTAAAAGATTTTTCTAGAAAGGTATGTGTTGAGATGTTCAAAGCTGGTAGAAACATGACCCACAGCTTTAATCTCTGTAAAGGGTGGTTCTAGAAAATATTGCTGGTCGGGTCAACCTCACAATAAATGGTGAGCACAAGATATGAGGGGAGCAGATTAATTCAGTGGAGCTGAATTTTGCACAACAGCAGGTTTGGATAACAGCTCTCAACTCGAAGCTAATTAATCATCAGTCAAACTTTTTTTTTTATTTTTATTCTTTTGGATTGAAAAACATACAACTGCACTGGGGTTTTCGCTCCAGTTCAAACATTTCATATCAAAGCACTGAAATATGGTCAACCAGCTTTGAGCTGTACGCTGGTGGCGACGGTTGCAAAACACAACTGTATGGTTATGGAAAAAAGCTCAAAACCTCCACACGTCATTTTTTCCATTGTTTTATATTTAAAATCCAGTCAGTTTTATTTTTGTGTTTTGTTTTCTTGCAGATTTAACACGGATATTTCATCATTTCCTTACAACTGATTTTAAGCTGAAGGGCATTTTCAGGTCAACTTTAAATAATTTCTATTTCCATTTCTAAAGGCTGAAAGTCATGTGTTGTTTCTCTTCGACGGACGGACGGACAGATAGATAGATAATTCAAAAACAACTTTGTCTACATGATGAAAGAACCAAGTAATAATGTTGTTGGTTACATGACTAAATAAAAATGAAAGTTGTTTGAATCCTTATGGGAGCCACTGTACATGACCTTCAAACAAGCAACTAGTCAGAGGAGGGAAACTAAGAACGGATTTGTGTTTTTTTCCCCCACACAGGCTTCCTGACGGAGGCTGGTCATGAGATCCAGGCCATGCGACTATCATTTGAACCGATTTAACGTGTTTGGTTACAGCTGAGAACAAAACAGCTGCTGCTGCTGCTGCTGTTTATCTCACCACAGAGAAAACACTCACTCTGTCCTCCTAACCTTAGGCTTCCATTCGCATCCATGACACATCTAACCCATCAATCAACTCACATACAGGGCTAACCTCTGCAACTTTCTCTCATTTTAAAACACTTCCTCTTTGTTAGACTTCCCCCCCCCAAAAACAAAAAAAACCTTTAAATGCTCTAAAATGAATTATCTTCTGCTGACATGTCTGCCTGTAGCAGACGTGAAGAGGAGTATAAGTTTTATGTAAAAGTAAGCATCAGAGTTATATGCTGCTTTTGTTTGGTTAATAAACTTCAACCTGCTCCTGCTTGTACCATGGTTCAAAACTCCAAGGTCCTTCAAGATCCCAACCTTTCTCCATCACTCCTTTCATTCTTAATGCCTCCACCCTCTAAATCTTTTCCTTTTTACCCCCCAAATCTGATTCTCGTCTCTTCTCCAGACACTCATCCTCTTTAGAAGGAGGTCAGAGTTCAAAGCTCTGCAGCTCCCTCAAGAGACAAGAGTCTGTTTCAGTGGTGCAGCGCCTGGTTTTTCACATTTTCAAGACAACTGTGCATGTTGTGACTGCTCGCCTAAGGGTTAGCAACCATCCAGACACTTTCAAAAGTCCACAATCAAGCTGGCAAGATCTGTAAAGAGAAACAGCTGGGGGAAAACAGTGGAGGAATTCACTTTCTTTCACATTCTTTCAGTATCTTATCACTCTAAACAGAGAAGCCGTCCCAAGAAACAAAGATATGACACTGACACAGTCGGTAAGTTTAATTTTAAACATAGGCTGATACAGAGCTTTGTTTTCACTGAATAAACAGCTACCTTAAAGAAAATAGTTGGGTTTCTTTAGGTGTCTTTTGTGGGGTTCTTTGAAAATCTGCCGAAGAAAACTGTAATTTCTCCTTTTTTCCTTCAATTCATTTTATTGGTAAGGTTTTCTCTATTCAGCGGCTACAGTTAGTAACGTCTCTTCATTAACGACCACAGAACAAAAGTATTCAGAAATCTGTCATGTCTGTCAGAAATCAAGCCAAATGACACAAAAGCTATAAAAAAAATTATGAAAAGGCTGGAAATAGAAGGCAAAGAGGACAATGGAAACTCCAACGCTGGTGCAATCAGTATTTCAATATTTACACTCTTGTGTCAGTTATGGGATTTCTACATTCTGTCATTTATTCAGAGCCTCTTTCCACTGCCTTGAATTTGACCTAAGACTCAGAGGGTTTATATATGCTTTGAATCTGTGCATGAATTAGATTATGAAATATAATATCTTGCATAAGTATTCAAAAGATCTGTATTTAAAATTAGGACTGAAAGTTAAAATTGGCAAAAAGAGCAGAGGGCAAATATGAATAAAAAGGTGCTCTGGTTAAATATGACCAAAATCTATGTTTTTCCACCTAAATGCTAAATGCCCGAGGCCGCTATTCTCCCCATGAAACATGGTGGTGGCAGTGTTATACTGTGTAGATGCCTTTTTTTCTTCACAGCGTTGGGCAGACTTATCTTCCAGACTTTAGACGCACTGAATTAGGGCTGGCTTAAAAATCTAATCTTCATTTTTTTTTTTTTTTCTAAATCCAATGCATCTTTTCTTTCATAATAAAAAAGAACAGATAATATATATAGCTTTCAAAACCTAGCTTTGTTTTCAAACATCCCCTCTGAGAGGTGACCTTCATTTAAAGGGCAACAACATCCAAGCTGCGAAACATGATTGTAAAACAAACATGTTTCACAACAAACAATTAAAGTACAACAAACTGAATGTTTGCAGCTGGTGCTATCACACAGTGAGCTCGTTTATAATTATAAGAGCAAATAAGGGCAACAAGTAATGAACGGATGTTGCTCTGAGCTTTGGAGGCCCAAGGAGTGGATTGGTTAAAAAAAAAATAAAAATCCAAATTTTTTAAAACTTCATAAACAACAAATTCAATCAATGGATTTTATCTATTAATTGCCTCACTGAATATAGATACATATTGAACTATTTAGACTTTTATTTGCAAACTCTATTCTTTGTGGTTCACTTTACAACTATACTCTAAAAAAGTATTAAGCAGTACAGTATTCACTCAGCTCACTGTAACACTAACTTTTTATAGACTGTAAACATTGTTATGCTAGTTGTTAAAGCCTCCCAGGTGATAACCTACTGCATACATGACCTACATATGAGTCCTTTTCCAATTCAATTCAATTCAATTCAATTCTACTTCCCCAAAGGGAAATTCAGTTTTCACTTTTCCTTTCTGATAATAGTTTTTTTCTATATCACTAACATAATTTTTGCAAACAATGACCCATAATTCCTGACCTTTATACAGTCAAGCTGTTGTGTTATATTACAGTTACAGAGAGGCATTTGTGTACTGGCTAATTTCCACTTTGCACTTTCCACGTGCAGTTCGAGCGTTTTATGGACCCTAAATATTCAAAGGGAAAAATGTATCCTAAAATAAGGAAAGGATAAAGGCATTCCTTCAAATCGAGATAAGGCTGGGTAGAGGGAGGAGGGCGGTCTACAAGTTTAAGAGCCCTGTTGGTCACAAAGGATAAAAGCATATGAACAATCTCTGCTTTACGTTACACATAGATTTAGTTTGATCATCGACTTACAATATTATATGCCTCCGAACAATTGATTCTGTATGAGCTGTGATTTTCAGTCTTAATTTATCAAAGGACTTTGTAGAAAATAAGAGTATTGATAATAAATCTACAGTAAGCCTGCATTTATTTTATTAAATGTGCGTATATCAACTGGTTCAAAATGATAACTTTTAAGGTGGACTGAAGTAGCTTCAGTGAGCCTGAACAATCCTACATCTAAAGTAGACAAAGAAAGATAGCAGAATGTTTGCAATAATGATCGATCAAGGTGGTAGTTTAGAGTGTTTCTATACTATACTAAGGGGTGCTTCTGTGTTTCTATAGTAAAATATTTTACAAAGTGGGTTTGCTGGGAATCAAAGGGGATTAGCCACAGGCTCAATGTTCACCTGCTAGCTTAGTGCAAACATTTTCAAACGATTAAAGGAAAAAATAAGTAAGAAATTTACGTGTAGCGTGCAGCGTGTAGCCTGTGTTTACTTCCTGGTTCCTGAACCAATCATATGAGCGTTCCTAGGGTTGCTAGGGTCACTAGCGTAGTGCATTGCTCATAGATAACTTCCAACCTATTACAGTAGATCTGTCTCTCTAGATCAGTCTATTGTCACTGATTCCTGAATTTTCTTAAATGTTGAGATAATGCTTTAAAATGAAAACTGTATGCAGTCTTTGTTTTGTTCTTTAAACGTTATTTTAACAAATGTAGACATGGTTGGTGTAAAAGCTGGACTATGTTTGACACACAGACAGCTTTACCATGCTGTACTCCGTATACTGATTCTAAGGGAGAGCGCGGGGCGCAAACTACGAGTTTACAACGCAGCACAATGTGTAGAAGTAAAAGCATTTTTGTCATCCAAGAGAGATCGTAATTTGTTTCCTAGATGTCTGTGTACATTTTGAGCCAATCTGGATCATAGCAACTAATAAAATGGTTTAAGTTGGAAGGAAACAGGATTTTTGCTCAGTCTTCTTTTCTAAAGACATTTAGAGAGCAATCTGTAATTGAAGTAGGGCTAGACGATATGTCCAAAGTTTATATCACGATGCATTTCTTAATTTCTGTCGATTAAATATAATGTAGAAAAAAAACAAAAGCTTAAAAAAATACAACCCAGAACTTCAACAGATGACTATACAAACTTATGACGAATATTTAGCAATGTTTATATAAAAAAAAAGAAAGGGGAGTCTGGGAATCTCTGCTGAGACTGCTGCCCCCGCGACTCAAGACGATGAGTATAAAAATCCTCCGACATAACATTCAAGAAATATTAGCTTATAAAAACAGAAAAGTGCATGAAAACCGGGAACATCAGTCTGTGACCAATGCTATGTTTATAGAATTTGATGTATATTGAAATATTGAAAATGTGTGCAAACGTTATATCACCAATATTAAATTAAACCATATTGTGATATATATTGATATCGAAATATTGTCCAACTCTAAATTGAAGTGCTACTGCAATTAAGCAGCAAGGAGGCCCATCTTCCTAACTGAGAAAGATGCAAATCAAATAGCAACCCATTGTTTAAATGAAACAATAGCTTATTTTGTGGTTCTTTCCAAGAGTTTTTCAAATCTGGGAAAAATCTGAGTCAAACATAGTGATATTTATTGGCCAATATCATAAGATGTCTATATGTTGATATTTGTGAACCTTCACCAGTTGTTTCCCACCATGTTTTTTTTTTCATGCAGAATTATCCACTGGGTTACTAATTTCCCTAGGTGCACAATGCTGAAAAATCAGGCCACACAGATGCCTCGCGAAGGTGGGCGTGAATGCTTAAATGATGTAATTTGGCTGTACAGACCTCACAGATGAGTCAAACATAAAGCAGGTTTTAGATTTTAAGTCATATTTTTCTATAAAGGCATTCTGAATTTAGAAATAACTTTTTGGAAAGGACAAACATAGATATAAACCTTGAAACCACTTTTGTTTTCTCCCCAATTCAGTGCATAAAAGAAATTAAATGTGGAGAAGCTAAAGTGGTTTCAGGCCAGAGGCCCACACCATTCTTTATCCAGCCCTGCTAGTATGAAATCTGATTATTTACAAAAGTACAGACTAATTAGAAACACCTTCAGCTCTTGATCTATTGAAAACATAACTGTCCAGAAACTAAAATGTCTGGAATTTTAATTCCTTCAATAAGGAATATTCCTATTAAATTAATTAGCTAACATCAATCGACCTCTGTGGTGATTCTCTTTTCCTTCCTACAGTATATAATCTCAGTGTTCCTCAGCATCAGTTAAAACTGAAGAAGCCTCTTGGATGAGAAGTGAAACATCTGCCAGCAAATTTCACGTCCAGTTGCATAAACTGAACTTTCCAAGCTTGACCATGACCTTGATGACTGAGAACCTTCACAGATATGCTATATTCCTCAACTTTTTGTGTTTGATTTCTTATTTTTTGACCTGAAATAACCACCCTTGGTCCTTATCCGGCAGGTTTAAAAATGAGATCACTTCTCTGTGGAGTCCCACAGTGCCGCGTGCTGTCCACCTCCCTGCAGCGGTTCAAACAGAGCGGCCATTCAGCAGCAGCCGCTTCCCTCCAGCGGCGAAGTCTCCAACACAGCAGTCCTATGTTGGCATTAAGTTGCATCACTCTACCTGGGGATACCTCCTCCATACAAACACGCTAACCGGCGCGTGGCTGCCTGACGTCACTCTCACCTAATTCAACACTTGAGTCGCTCATTAGGTGCGCTCGTTTTGTAAAATAAAAAAAAAACAATGTACCCGCCTATTCACTGTTTTATTAGTGGTAAAAGCAGTTTGAAAGAAATCTGTTTGACAACTAATAAAATCATATGTTGTCAATTTCATGTATGATTTGCAGCAGGAAGAAACTTGTTTAAAAGTAACCCAGATAAGCAACTATTCTTTTTTTTCTTCGGATTTCTAAAACGTTTTCATTCATGTTAGGATAAATTGTTGCTCTTACTCACCACTCTGCCGTTTGGAATCCATGCCGTCTGAAAACAGCACCTATGTTTCCAGACTTGTTCCCAGTTATAATTCCTCTGACATTTTATTTGAAATTGGCCTCTAAAACATGTGGACGTGTTTCTCCACAGAAACAGCGGGTCTCTGTGAGTCACTGACCGCTTTGGTTTACAGTGTCACTCCAGCGGATGCTTGTTCATTATCCACGAGTCTGCTGGGTCCTAGCACCTGCCTGTTTTCCTTTGGACAAAATGAACTGCCCTCCTGAAATTGGTCCTTTTTGTTTGTTTGTTTTTCTTTCTTTCTTTCTTTGTTTTTGTAACAGAATAGTCTGTGGCCTAAATAAGTTTTTGAATTTAAAAGCCTTATACTAGCTTCCCACATTTCCAAACTTTTACCCACCCAAACACACCCTGGCGGTTCTAGACAGGGGCCATTGCTCTTGTAGAAATGGTCCTGGTCCCTCTGATGGCCCCTGAGCCCTAATACAAGAAAATGACTAATGATGATATGCGCTTGAAAACACGTAAAGATTAATAGGCCTTATTCCCTTAGACCCAATCAATTTTTCTCTTTTTAATTCTGTCTTAATTATGATTTAAAAATTAAGTCACATTTTTCCTCTGCTAATTGTTATTTTGAGCAAAATAAAGAAGAATTTGTTTGTTACAGATGAATTTATCAGTCTTACCTAAATTCTAATTATGATTTGATTTAAACTAGTAATTATCATTTAAAATAAGTAAGATAAAATGTAATAATCCTGAATTATGAATATACATTAACCTAATATTCCAAAGAATAACTTTATTTTTTGTTTTGGTAGATGTTTACATATAACAACTACTTATTTCAGTAACTTTTTCCCACAGTAAAGGATTTTTAATTTGAGGTAAATTAAACTAAATTTAGCAGCCAAAAATACAAATGCAAATACAATAAGTTACCTCTCTTAACACACATGAGGACCAAAAGAGGTAAAATTACAATGCATATTCTATTAAGAGTATCTTTAATTAAAATCACCTCAGTGACAAGCATGTAGATTGTGTTACATTTTCTGTGTCTGTTTGTGTAAAAAGGGTGATGTGATGATCTGACTGATTTTTCTGTAAAGTGCCTTAAGAAGACATGTGTTGTGAATTGGCGCCATCTAAATAATCTGAATGAAATGAGGTTACAGTCTATGGTGCAGAGGATATTTTGTGATAAAAGTACAGCATGATGTAGACAAAAGCAGATGCACAGTGCTCACTGTGTTAAAAGTAAAACATGATCATCTAGGATTAAAATTTGATGCAGAAAGTTTAACTTAAAGTTTGGTTCTGAATCTCTGTTCTACTTTTTCATCGATTTATAATAAAATTTATACTTCAGAGACTTGGCACCCAGTAGATGCTCCTTTACAAAAGGACAAAGAGAATGATGATGCTCACTTAAATCTTTGAGCAAAAAAAAAAAAAAAAACCTCAGTGGTTCCCAATCCTGGTCCTCAGTACTCCTACACTGATTTTATCTTAACATCTGACCGTTCCAGCACGTCTGATTCAAAAAAGTGATTGACCTTTTCTGCTGCCATTCCAAGCTGCAGAAGCCTGTTAATCAGATGTGTGGCAGCAAGGAGGCATCTAAAACATCCAGGACAGGGGTCCCTAAGGACCAGGGTCGCAAACCACTGGTCTAAGTTAAGCCTATGGCCTTTAAAATTATCTAATTTTCCAGATTTGTTTATAAATATGTAGATTTGAATATTTTTTTTGTTAGTTTATAGACACTAACACAACATTGCTGTAGTTTGTTCTGTTGTGAATTTCGAGAAACCGATCTGTAGAGCAGGGTTCTGCTTCTTTCCTGTCATGTGCTGTATGTCATGTTTCAGATATCTCTCCACACCTGAATCAAATGCCAGAATCTTCTGTACGCAATCAGATCTGATCATTTGACTGATGGGTGTCGAAGCAGAGACCTGTACTAAACTCATACTACTGAGACAGTTGGTGGCTCCATGTGCTGCACACAGTGTCGTTTTTTCCACTTGAGCACCTGCTCTCTAAAATGTCTGCGCACAACACTGCTGCACAGTGTTCATAACAAGCCACTGTTTTACCAGACAGGTGTTACACCAAATTCTGTTACCCACCACATATTGTGACCAGACCTCTTTAGGTTGAGGTGATAGTTTTGTGACCTTAGGTTTATGTAACTTTAGGGTTAACTGATGGCAGACTGGTGAGGAAAATCCACAACAAAACACCTGTGAGAATACAGTGTAACACCTGCACCGTCTTGATTGTGGACATGGCAAACAATCCACCACAAAGTATGTGGTGGATTGAAGCCCACTTTCAAAGATTACTGTGCAAAATAAATTTACATAATTTCAAGTGTTAGATTAATACACCAAACAGAACAACTAAAACCTACATGATTGATATGTTGTAAAAGATATAGATAGATAGATAGATAGATAGATAGATAGATAGATAGATAGATAGATAGATAGATAGATAGATAGATAG
>JAUZNJ010050798.1:20140-30543 GCA_034780135.1 Jordanella pulchra | reverse complement strand
TGATCAATAACTGTTCACATTTGGAAAGGCTAGAAAAAAAATGTTTTTTTTTCAATGCTGCTCTCAAATAATTGAATGGGCGGGCTATTATTTTTTAATTCGATTTTGAGTTTATTTAAATTTAGATGATTGTGAAAAAATGTATTTTTTTGACAATTTAAATAGTGATACAACATGTCAACTTAATGGGGCTGGAAATTAATTTCAACTTTACTATAGCGTTAAATTAAGACTTTAATACTGTACTCACTATGACAGCAGAGAAAATGTAAAGCATGTGAAAACTGTAGCTCTTTATAGCTGACAGATATTGATCTTACTTTCTGTATAACACACAGCCATTCTTGACCACTGTAGGAAAATAAAATACTCCAGTAGTGTAGCAGGTGGAAAAAACTGATCTCATCTTGTGCAAAGAGGATCCCACAAACATGGAGCTGCACTCAGTCAAATCCTCAGACACAACCGCTGATTTGATTTCTAGGCTGAGGTTTGGTATATCAAATGAACAAGGATGGATCGCCTTATCACAGCCGAGGTTGAGCCCTGTAATATTTTTTTCCCCACTCACCAATCTACCTGCAGATTTGCATTCCTGGCATAGCGTATGGGCTGATGCCAGAGGACGTAAATAGAAAAGGAGCTATGAAAAAAAGCTTCCTCCCGAATCTCTTTTCCAGAGATTTGCAAGCGGAGAATTTAATCTTTCTTAGAGTTTGCTTCTCACATCATTAGGGTAGTTGAGTGCAATAAGCACTAGGGAAGTAGAATTCTAGAAGCAGCTTTGACATAAAAAAGAATAAAACTTACAGTTTTCCCCCAAACTAAAGCATAAGCAAAAAACAAACAGGAAAGTAACGTAATTCGCAGCAGAAAGTATTTTTCTTACCGGTTCAACAAACTCAAATTTCTTTTTTTCTTGCACTTCTTGAATTTTGAAAACATACTCAAGAGAAGTGTCATAAAAGAGCTGTCTGTCCTTGTCAATCTGCATATCAGCCTGAAAACAAACAAACAAAGAAGGTTAGTCAGCAGAAAGAAATGATTCAGCGTGGATAGAGTGAATGCTTCATTACTACACAAACTGTGAGTACGTGGAGAATTAAATTACATCAAAGAACAGCTCATATGCACACAAACACCTGCACCATTGTTTTTCAAAGGACACTGGGCTGACCATATAAAAAAGAAAAACAGCATTCCAAATAAATGTACAGGATAAGGGAATTTGCTTTGGTTTTACCTCCTGCAGATATGCCTCTTTCTTTTTAGATGACAGGTTGAGATGTCTCTCAAGTGTAGAGTAGTATTTCTCTGTCTCCTTATCGAATTTCTTCTTTACCTCCTAAGACACATGAAAGGCTTTGACATTACTTGGAATAGAAAATAAATAAATACTCCAATCTGTCATCTCAGACGTGAGACAGAATCACCACTAGGTGGAGATCTAACTACAGAGAAGCTTCCCAGTCCATTTGTAAATTGTCACTTAAAATTCCATCAATAGATTATTGTAGGTCATAAAAGTGGCATTAAACGCGTGTAATGACAAGTCCACAATGTCAGCATGTCTGTGTTGATCAATAAAGTGCCCAGGCTTGGGACTGGGGTTCAAACCAAAACACATAGCACTGTAAATCACAAACAGCATAATGCATCTGGCATGGTCAGAGGCAGAAGAGGCTAGATGCAGTTTGCATTTTCCTTCCTATCTACTTGCCTGCAGGGATAGGTCAAACTCCACTGTTAAACGTCTTCAGATGCAGACAGTGCAGAAGGAAATGTGCAAAAAAGATGTCTTCTTATACCACATGCTCAACTACTCTGTGGCAGTTCAAAGGTGCCGCAAATTTGTGAAACAAAATATGAATGAATAATCTAAACAGATACAAAATAAAAAGTGGCATAAAGACAAATATCAATTATTATCTATTGGTTTACATAAAAACAGAAATGTTCATTTAATAATGTACTGAACACGTCTGCTATCAGAACTAATTCGTAATCCTTGGTTTAGTCTTAATTGGTGGCCTATAACCAGTTTTTTTATCGCCAAGGTACTGGAGAGGAATTTTTCCATAATAGGTAAAAGCAAAGAGCTCAGTCAAGACCTTTATAATTTCTGCAAAGCACAAGTGATGTAAGCAGTAACATATGTATTTTTAAACTTCTGAATGTTGCAAGTTATGAAGCAAAAAAGAGCATCACTCAGCCATTAAATAAAACAGCGTTGATCATATGATGCTTGATTAAGGTATGTGGTCTGACAAAGGACTCAAAAAGTAGTTGTCCAATAACCTCGGCTCAATATATCCAGGTTCACTGCCCAAGGCTCTATGGGTGAAGAAAAAAACATGTAGAATCTTGATCAAAGTCTGCTGCAGCACATTTCTGAATCTCCGTTAAATACTGTGAGAAAATTATTTTGTCTAACCAGACCAAAACAGAACTTCTTGGAGGAGGAAAATCAACTGATGATTGGAGGCAGAAACGTTGGGATGTTGTGGTATTTTTTTCAGAATATGGTATAGGCAGACGTCACATTAACTAAATAAGGATAACAGAGAAATCTAAGAGGACATTCCTGATAAGAACGTAAAGGTGACACGACAGATTTCTTTTCCAGAAAGACAATGATCTCTAAAAACCCCACAAAGGTAAGTTTTATCCAGTTTGAGATAAAATAAAGGGGTTTAAATGACCTAGTGAAGCAGCTGACTTTTATCCAATTAAACATCTATTGAAAGAACTAAAGATCAGAGTGCACAGAACAGACTCCCTGAGCTATTAGGATTTGAGGACAGGTTGTGTGGAAAAATGGGTCAAAATCACATCTAAGTAATACATGTGACTACTTTCTTTAATAAAGGACACATCTCAACGTTTTTATTAGACTAAGTATTTAACAAATTTCAATAGGTGTTCCCTGTGCCAATGTAATTAATTGCACCTCATCCAATTTATGTAGTAATTTGTATTGATTTTTAAATCCGGTGTGGATTTAAATCTAGTGCAAATTTCATACTTAATTAGAAATATAATTCAGGAAAAACATTAAAGTGTTCAAAGCTTATTTTCTCTGCTTATTTCACACAAAGCATTTGTAAATCACTTTTTTTTATAATTGATTTAATCATTTTGTGGTGACTTGCTGCAGCACATAATATAATTACTTTATCTGCCAGGCTCTCTCAGTCAGTGGGTGTGGCTTACACTGCAGTAGCCAATATTATTGGTGATTTACCGAGGAGATTAATGATTCTGTGTTTTTGTGATAAGCCATGGTTGCAGTTATTATTATTTCATGGTCCACTTCAACAAAGTAAGCACAAAATGACTGAATAAATCCAGATATGATTAGATAAGATTTAAAAAAAAATGAAGACCATTAAAATATTTACTGGCACATTTAAATGATTGAAAATCTATATATATTTACTTTCAATTTTATTCATATGATCACATATATTTATTATATCTAATGATTTATTCATTTATTACATGTCGGCTGCTTTTAGCAGTCAAATGTTTAAATATTCCACCTATTTGCAACCCAGAGAGAAAAGAAATCAGATTAAATTTGTGAGCCTTAATCAAGCTCTGCCCAAGCAGAGAGATCCCTCTTTGGGGACGGAGGCGCTCAAGTGTCTCATCTGAAACTGTGACCTCCAAGCAGAGCGATGCCAACCTAATGCTGCTTACATCCATGCAGATGTAGCGAGCAGACATACCCCAGAGGGAGAATGGAGAAAGTGTTAGGAAATGGCCACTGAAACCAGATCTTCCTTGTTTGTTTTTATTCCCATGGCCCTGAGATTTAGCAAGTCTAATCTACCGGCTACTGATTTGACCTAGAAGAGAGTTTTGTCTCAACAACTCTGGAAGAAGTTAAGTGGAAGAATTCACCAGCTATTTTCCTACATAACCATTCCTATTGCAGCAAAAAGGAAAAAGAAAAAAATCAATAGATAATTTCATGTAGCAGCATCTTATTTCCATCTGTCTTAGCATGTCGGCTCCAGAAATGATCTTTTCAACAATGTGAAGAAAATCAATTCTATATGTGCCTTTATTTCTGAAGCAAAGGAAAATGAAACAGCTTTAAAACCAAATAAATATGTGATCAAATATATGCGGTCAGTTTTCAGATTGTACATTGACTTAGATTTGCCACTAATGTCATATTAACCTTAGGCTTCAACAATGCATTTAAACTGCTGTTTTCTGGGGTGGTCTGATAATGCAACAACTTTAATGGTGTTTTTGAAAGCAGTTGGATGGTATGGTTTGAATTTCCTGCAGATATTCTCATCCTACGGGGAAAAAAATATTTACACAGATGGTAAAATAAATACATGCCCCATCACCCATATCTGGATAGAAATCACTCAGCAAGTTGCAGCTACTATTTAGGAATTTCTAACATAATTATTTAACCAATATTTGCAGCAGAGTTGATAGAGTTAATCTAAAAAGTTTTTTTTAGAACTGACCTGACTGCTCAGTATAGTCCATGTTTTTCATATAGGTTAAGCTATTCCCAGAATTCTAACAGTAGTCCATTTAAACCACATTTGATGAATATCTGTAATCTTTGTCCTGCAAAGGCACCTAATGATGTCCAAGTTTCAGCCATTGGGCAGTTAAAGATAAGTGAAGTTTAAAGAGTTGTAGTGCAGCAGTATCTCTGCCACTAAAACGGACACTCACCCAAATGCCACATCCCCCACACTAGAAAATTACATTCAGTCCTTGATTCACATTTTTTTCTTAATTGTTGCAAAAAGCTCAATCTTTGTCTTACCTGACTGTACCACTTTTCTGTAAAATGAATTCAGGTTGTCAAATTTGCTAGCCGCAAATAAAAGCTAAGCTGTTGAGTCTGGAGCAGCTTTTTTGTCTCACTTTGTGTTTGCTGAAACAACATGAAATAGTGGCATGAAACTGGCTTCACTGTCAACAACGACATTACAGTATTCTCCAGTTTATCTCAAAGTCCTTGTCATTGATCGTATGACACAGTAGGTATACCTACAACCCTTGTCTCTTTCTTTGTGAGGTTTGTTTTTATTCTTTTGTGTGAATACAAATAAATTCCACTTAATTACAAATGTACCAACACAATGATCCCCCTTTGCAGATCAAAATATGTTTTGAAGAGTTTATCTAAGGTTTTGTAAATGATTTTCTTACAATCCTGAACTTAGTGGAAATAAAAAAGAATGGGTTTTGCTGGAAAGCTTGGTCCAGTTCTGGTAAATCATCACTGTAATTACTGTAATTGTTAATAAACTGTAACACTAAGAATAGTTTGGAAACATCCACTTATGCTAGAAACCTATTGGTCCAGCTATCTAAAAAACCTGCATTTAAATATCAGAATCTGTATGCTTAATAGTAACTCAGAAAATAAACAATTAATACAAACTTCTAAACCAATTGCTTGTTTTAGAAAATCCGTCCAGTTGGTTGTATACAGATGACGGCTGAACGATTTTTTCCAAAAATCAAAACAGCGATTTTTTTCCTAACCAATATTGTGGTTGCATTTTTATTTAAATCATTATTACTAATCTTTGCACTAGCCAGAAACATGTAGCTGTTTCACTCTAAGCTTTAATTGTTTTTAATGCTTGCTTGTCCAAATTCTTTTGTCTACTTTTGTCTGGAAATTAAAGTGCGTACTTCAACTCCCATGCATGAATCTGTTAGCTAGCTGCTACTCTCTTTGTCAGTGGGTGTGGCTCTCTAAAAAGTGAGAAATTGAGGTATTATTTCTTTGTTTTATGTATTGTGACTACAACTGCATGACTTTGCAATTTGAAAACCTTTATTTCTTTATCTGTAATCACATTGTAAAAGCAATTAATTGCCCAGCCCCAACAGAGATACAACTTTGGATATAAAAAAATGACCTAAACGCATAATATAAAGCCCCAGATAGGTGAAATCTATTTCCTTAATAAGCATTAGGAAACTCATGATTAGGAGTGCGCTGCTTAGGAACAACGGGAAAGTTTAACTGTCCCCTTAGGTAGGGTGACTCTTTGTGAGGAGACATAATTTGGAGAGCGCAACAAAAACAAACACAGGCGCACACTAGGGATCCCAATAAATTAAGAGCTTTTGCTGAGTCCCACAGTCACGGCAGGAATCTCCCAGAACTGATGACTAGTGTGAGCACACCCAGGAGCAACTCTTTTACACTTACAGACAGGAGTGTGTGAGCCAGGGCTGCAGTGAATAAGTGAGCTAGATTCTGCATGACTGATTCACCCAAAGTGTTAAAATGCTTTGTTTTGATCCTAGCAGGACATGCATAAACTGGTACGCCTGTAATGATAGCCTACCAGAACACCATGGCTGTGTGGTTGGCTTGTCCATGTGTTGATGGTATCATCCCACCTCCTTTTACTCTATGTTTGTGCAGACAGAACAGAATACAAACAGAAAAATGCTGTAAAAGGAGGTGCAGCTAATAGAAAAGACTGAAGCTTAATATGAAGGGACAGAAGGCATCATCATGAAGGGATACACACCCAGAAGCAAACATTAGGAAGCATTTTTTGACAAACTACTGCTAGTGTTTGAGAGTGCTCATTTAGCTGAAATGAATGAACAGCGTCAAAGCACTTGGCAACACTCTAGTGGTGCACAAAATGCACATGAACCTATCACTCAGGAGATTTTCTCATCTGATTGCTTTGTACTCACTCATGAATAAATCAAATGCAACAGGAAAATGTTCAGATGCAGTCTGCTTTGTAGTGGGATTTCTAACTGGTGAGGCCGCATGTTGCTGCCAGGGGTGCTCTGATGGCAGCTGGATGAGCGGGTCTGCTTATTTTTAAAAATCAGGGCTCTTGGAGAGCAAAATAGGAGATAACCAAGTGAAAAGAGACTTTCTTCTTGTCATCATGTCAGCTGTTTTTTTTTTAAATCAAGACACTAGTACCTAAGAGAAACGCCACCAGAAGCAGATTTTCAAACCGATTGTTCTTTGCAGGTTTTGACAGTGGACCAGATAAGCTTCAGGGGCATGGTTTTGCCATAGAAACAATTACATAAAAATAGGGTAAGCATGTCTGTGTAAGTGCACAGTGAAAATAGCCCCAGATACTTATACAAGTATTCTGACCTGTTTGACTTTTTTCTGTTATCAAGTTAAAATGACCTATTTGTTTAAATATTCTTGGGTTTTTAAAAAGCAAACACAATGTGGAGAGCACAAATAATATCAGATGTTTAAAGAACAAATTTTAATTCTGCTGCATCAGTGTTATGCCCCACAGTGTCCAATACTTTATAAAACCAGTTTGTTGGTGTTTCTACCAGTTTCGATCATCAGGGGAAAATATTGCTCATTTTTTCCCAACAAAAAACCTCATGGTCAGGCAAATTGTATCAAAGAACTATAACAGATCATTTCGTTTACATATGCTTTAATCTTCACCACAGCCTTATCTCTGTTGGTTCATTAATGTTCCTAAACCTCTAAGGCCTTCAGAGAGGAGCTGGATTCATGCCGTCTACATTGTTGAACTATTTACAAGTCATGTGGTCTCAAAATCCAATTAGTTGCAGCTGATCTAATCTAAGGGTATTAGATTAAAGGGGTCAAAAAATGTATCCACTCCACACTTTTCTGAATTTCGCACCATTCCCAAAATTAGACATGGAGGGGCATTTGTCCTCTGCAGACATAAGGAAGTTCTCTATATAAATGTGATGGATGAAGTTAATTACAGCATAGTCATGAGACAATACAGGGTTAGAGGCTGCAAAAGATTTGAGGCTGGGGGAAGAAAAATAAACCACATACATACAACTAGACCTACAGCAGAAAAAAAAAATATTTGTACCCAGACACTTGTTATCCAATTGAAATGTATCTATTGCTTATTATTAGTTTGCTAATTTCCTCTAATGAACCGAACAGGACATAGGAAAAGAGAACATTTGATTTTTAAGGGCTAACAGGGTAAAGGGAACTAGATCGATATTCAGGCAACATTGGTCAGAATTTTAATTCACAATTTATTGCTCTGTTCCATAATTCCATATATTAAAACTTCAAGAGGTATGAATACTTTTGAAATTCATTGTATTTCACACTTTTGTACAGTACTTAATCCAAATATTAATGAGCAGTCAGGCATCATTTGTGGCACATTTGACCACATTCTCCATCTAAATGAATTCTATGCGCAGTGACATGAAAGAGAGAACTGTAACCTATCTCTATGAGCTCATTAGAGGCAGCTAATTGCAGCATGGGTCCAGAAGTGGTGATTAAACAGCAATAGCTGTGCACATGAGCTGGTCTTAGATGAATAAAGGGAGACAGACGGAGCACAGGCTTTCAGTTAGATTCTGCCTTTTGTTGCAAAGCTAAAAGAAAAAACAATCTGCTTTACCTAAAAAAAGAAGGAAATGAAAATTCTGAGATGTAACAGGAAGGCTGGCGAATTAGCAAGAAATAATTTACAAACATCTGCTTCGGAGGAGTTCAAAAACCAACACATTGGCTTCTAAATAACTATTCTCAGAATGAGGCAAGCTGCAAACCTTCTGGGTAAAATTAACATTTTCATTTGTCACTAAAAGCTTTGGCATCACGTCTAACTTAAAAAAGAGTTTGATGCAAACAGAACATATAATTTAAAACCAGAACATCATTCTTTGTTTTGTTTCTTTTGTATTTGCTGGCTTGTAGTTGCATTTTTTTTCAATATTGGGATGTAGGTCAAAACTTTCTTGTAAAGGGTTTTTTAGATTGCCTCATGTCAAAAACAGTCCATCTATCTGTTCCTATGTAACCTTGAGATACAATATGGGAAAGAAATAAAGAACGGATGCAAAATCAAAATCAGTTAGCAAGAATCAACCAAAAAAGAAAGTAAAATTTGAACCAAACAACGAACTTTCTTTACTATGTAAGACAAGGCTTCTCACCCAACAGTTACTCAGAATTTCTATGGGATATTAAATAGAGTTGAGATAGTTCGATCAATGTTTAACACAGTAAAGTAAACTTTGACTGCTTCTGAGCCATGGGTTTATTTTTCTTTAATCGAGACTGTTTTAACAGCACTTTGGTTTTATTAAAATCCAGAGGCTTTGGCAGTATCTTCATAACCACGAGGAATTAGGAAAAAGTACCCTTTGTTCTTTATCAAGAGGCATTTCCAGAGTAAGAAGACTGGGAGGAAATATTAAAAGTTATGCTTAGAAGTCATTGTAGAGATGATATTTTCAGTTACGGTAGGTAAACAGAAAACCAAGACATTCTTTTTTATTGTGCCTCCATACCAAGGGGAAATGCAGATGGAAATTAGTTAGCAGCTAAATCTGGGACTATTCATCTGTTTTCTACTGAGAATATTGCTTCCAAGCATCTTACCTGATATGTATATAAACTAGACTGAATCCATATGAGACATTTTCATAAAGACATGAGAGAAAGTAACAGAAAGTTTATTCATTTATATGAATACATCTGAATTATGTAATTGTTTCAAAAACTTTCCATCCATCTATTCAACAATAAACAAGCATATTTTTTCCCCTATAGTCTGTATTTTACAATAGCTTATAATGTACATTGACTACAAATATATTTGCTCCTATAGTGAATTTAACTGATTGCTTCTATTTGAAATTATTTACTTATCTTTTATTTTACATTGAGCTTTAAAATATCATTGTATATTGACAATATTGCAATCAATTGTACTTGTAGCAATGTGTTATTTTTGTTTATCATTTTATTTTTTTATTGTTAAAGTAACTTGATTAAGTTAATTTGATTAAAAGTTTATATTTCAGAAGAGATTAAGTGACAGATGAACTGACTTTGCAATATTTGCTAAACAGTAGGATGCAAAAAATATGAAATAAATATAAAAAATGTAGAGTCTGTTTGCAAAAGAGGAAAGATACTATGCAGAACCTGATTTATCCTAAGTGAAAATGTTTAAAAGGCTTCTTGTTTGTGGATTTCTTGATTAGGGTAGATGGAAGATGTCTTCATTATCTTGTAATGCTCAGAAATGTTCTAATTCTATTTTATATTGCCATTGGTACATAAAATAAATAAGCAAACAAACAATTTTGAAATTTGCTGGATTATTTTTCATGGAATCCTTGCTTGGTGGAAGGGTAGTGGAATATATAAATAATTAACAATCTAATTAACCAATACCCAGAAATTACATAAAATTAGAGATACAGCAAGAAATCAGTTATCGCCAAAAGAAAAGTCACAAGTGAAAAAAATAGAACAGGAAGACTTTTATGAGGGACAAGGAAGACTAACAAAAACACAGTGAAAAGCTTTAAACCTCCATCTTTAATGGGTTTAGAAACTCTTAGAGTTGAAGTAAGGATCTACCTTCTCTAGA
>JAUZNJ010050798.1:0-20040 GCA_034780135.1 Jordanella pulchra | reverse complement strand
AGTGAAAAGCTTTAAACCTCCATCTTTAATGGGTTTAGAAACTCTTAGAGTTGAAGTAAGGATCTACCTTCTCTAGAATAGATATAAAGAATTTAGAATTATAGATATGACTTGATAATTATTCTACAAATAATATATGACTTGAGAGCTCTTCTTATGTCTCCCTCTTTTAAGCTTTTTTAGGAGAATTCATTCTAGTTCAGATCTGATGCTGGCCTCATTTAAATGGCATTTTATCTAGTATGTTCCTAAATCGAAAAGTAGCTACAAGAAATTTAAATCTAAGTAAGTTATGTTTTTCTTAAAATAAGTGCATTTTGCTTGAATTGAGCTGGTGAGAATATGAAATATGAAAATTTACATTAAAAATAAGAAAAAAACTGCAGTTTTTTTATTAATACTGATACTGATTATCTTAAGGGTAAAACCAATCAATCCATTGGGAGATCATCTTATTTACCTACTCACATTATAGATAAATACATTTCTTTTAAGAACTTTTTACTAATTTTTGAAAATTTTTGCAGTGAACATCATTTTTAGACCCTAAAAAACAGCCAGTCATGTTCTACTAAATATAAAATATACAGTATGATTTTAAACTTCAAAAAAACTATATCAAAAAACTAAAACTTCTTCAAAAAACTTCCAGGTCTGAAAACTACAGTCAACTTAAAAGCTAAACTTTTGTAAAAAAAACAAAAAACAAAAAAACAGGGTAGTTGGTGCTAGTAAATGTACTTTTATGTCACAGTCATTCAGACTGAATTAATGAACCCTTTCATTTCCTCTTTTAATTCTGAAACTATTGTAGTAAACTCAGGAAAAGGTTTCAGTTCACAGAAAAAGAACAACAAAAAAACACTATTTGAAACCCAAAGACAGAAGTGCGTTGATTTTAGGGTCACATCTCACTTTGGCTACCAGTGCAAAGGATAGTTCATTGAATCCTCACATTCATTTATGTATTTATATATACACATATTTTTACATGGGTGGCTGTCTCTAGTGTATCCAATGGAGCTGCCTTCAGTCTGCTAGTACATCATAGCCATAGAGTTGTGCTTATGCCTAGGAAGTTAATACATTAATACATAACCTCATTGGGATTACTCTCTGTATGCCCATATAAGGCAAGCGCTCCCAGATTGTCCAACTAATGTTCTCAGGCATCATCAAGTGCAATAACTGGAAGGGTCAGACGGCCGGCGGATCTCGCCAGATTCTCGGAACCGTGGAAAGTTACTCAGCAGCCCATGATGTGTGCATTTCATCTCACTCTAGTTTGGCTAATGTTTAGTGGAGGAGAGGCTGCAGGAGGACAGAGCCATTAGGAGGAAGTGGTCAGAGGAAGTAAGAGGTAGTGGGAGTAATGGGAGGGGGGGGCTTTTAAGAAACCATTTTATAAACACAGACAGTGAGAGCAATAACACTGCGCATGTTGATGTAAGAGAGCAAAAGACACAAATGGCAGCTGAATGTGCTGGTTCATTTTGGTAGAAGCATGAAGCGACATTGGTTATTCAGTCTGACCAGGCAGGGAGAGTGATGATGCTCACACCTCAGTACAGGGAAGAGAAATGGTGTCATTATGCTGCAGGTTGGCCTGTGAAGAGACCAATGAAGTACAGCAGGATGACTATATCTGCAGACCAGTGGCTGTCAAGGCATGTAAAATAAATCAAAATGAGAGAAAGAGAGGGAGAGCGAGAGAGAGATAGAGAGCCTGACTTTGAAGCTTCGAAGTTCCTCGCAAAGATAAAAGCTATGATAAGATGTGCAAATGATTCATAGTACAGTATTGAGTTAGGAGTGGAGAAGTGGGAGAGCTACACAGAAGCCTGAGTTCTTCCATCACGCTCATGCGTGAACTCACTCAGGGACTGACCACAGACAAGCCGCAATACTTTCATATCATGCCTTTGAGTTGGCCAGAAATGAAAGTATGGCTTGTAGCAAGAAACCCACACTGTTCTGTAGAGTCAACTCCATCCATGGCAACATGTCCACTGTGAGTCCAGGATGCCTTCAAGCAACACTATAAACAAGTGCAACTGATATCAATCATCTAGATCCAATAAGTCGGAGAAGACTGTACTACATGTAACCGGATTATAGTAATCCGATTAAAAAAAGAGGTAAATGCATTAAATATGTCCTTCCTGCAGGTGTGTCAAGGAAAGAGGGGCAATTTGGTAAAGGTGAAATTTAGAGGTTTTTCCATGGCCCAGTTATTTCAAGAAACTGAACAAGAAACTGTCTTTATTCCAAGAGACTCAGCTCAAATTGTGTGATTGTGTTGAAGCTTTAGCCAAACAAAAAGCTTTTAGTCTTACATTTGTTAATGAAAAAACATATAGCTAAGAATAAAAAAAAAACACATTTTGTTCAAAACTATGTGGTTTTAAAACTTTAATTTAGAAAAAAAAAGATCAAGAATTTCATCTTTATTAGCTATAAGTTGTTTAGAAAAGGGATGTCAACAAACTTGTGAATAACAGTCTATTAATGGTTCATTAGATAAAAATGTATTCCATCCAGTTGACCGAAACGTTCGGCTTAAGGAATTTCTTTGAAGTGTTACCGTGTGACTTTGTAGAAATCCTTCATAATAAGAATGCATGTGGTGATAGTGGAGAAGAAAACTCCCTTTAAACAGGAAGAAACCTTCAGCTGACTGATGTGAACAGTACTGTGGTTTGGCCTGCTGATTTTTTTTTTTAAAGACAGAAACAGACACACAAAAGAAACAGAAGCAATGATCCATAACTAATACAAGTTAGAGATGGAAATAGTAACCAACCTCCATAGATGGCTTTGTCTAGGAATGAACAGTTAGGCAAATGAGCTCTGAGCTGGATTTCAGAAGAAATTCAAAAGACAAACTAAACTCAATACTTAAAGATCATAATAAAATTGAAATTTTTAACCAGGCTAGCTGAGAGCCTTAGCTGGACAAAATAAGTTGATATGGACCCCGTGTTGTTATCAAAAGGCATGGTTAAAACAGGTTATCAAAAATTGTTGATTGAATAAAAACTTTTGTGTTTTATTTTGTTCAGAAACCCTTGTTTCTTGAATTGTGAAGGTATGATTTTTGATCTTCTGAAAGAATTTGGCAGAGAAAAAGGATAGCCGTGGCTTTGCATGGCTAGTTAGACTAGGTTATTTCAGGTATCATTATGAAATATGAGACGAATTGGAAGGATAGCCCCTTGACATGAAACATCTCATTATCAAGGGTTTTCAAGGGGACACACGTACAATGTGAGCCGTCATAACCTCTGCAGAATTTGCACTCTGTGCAACTTCCCCCCCTTCCTGCTGGCTCCAGAGGGGCATGTTCAACACAACATAGCAAGATGACTACACCAGGAGTAGAAAACAAAGCTATTTACAACTTATTGAAGAAAACATTTAATAGGCAAAACATATTTCTTAGGGCAATATGCCACATTGAATGTAGTAAGCATTAAAACAGCCACCTTTAAAAAATAGCAGGTATTAATGCCTTCTAATGTCCAAATTATGAACTGATGTCTTTGTCTCTTACCCGTACTCATCTGATTAATCACGGAGAGGCCACTTTTCTTGGCAGTGTCACGCTTTAGTTTTAATTAATGATTTACAGATGGCGGGAAAGACAAAGGGGGGTAAAGGAAAAGGGCCATGGGGTCAGGCCACATGAAATCTCTGCCTCTGCTTTGTTGCTAATTGCGCACGCAGGGGGTCTCTTACCTTTGCAGCTCCAATTTGGTCCTTCCGAAATTTTTCCAAAGGAGTAATCAAGACATCATCAGCATTCTGAATCTGAAACAGAAAATCACAAAAAAAAAGAGAGAGAAAGAAAGGTGTCATTCTGACTGAAAGATGGAATCGGAGTCACTGCAACCCTGTGAATGATTCAAAATAACATCAGGAAAAATGTACTGCAAAACCCAATTTAGAAGTCATTCAGTTTTGTTATAGCTGTTTCACACAGGAAATTATGAGTGAGAATTTATGAGCCCAATTATGAGCCCATTTCAAATCAAAGGAGCTGAGTGAGTGTATTAGGTTCAAATAAACATGGAAGGTAGCACAATCAGATTCATTAGTATCTCTTAAAGCAGGGATAAAACACAATGTGTTCCTGTGAGGAACCTAAATGAGAAAAGCAGAGATAAGAGAAAAGCACTTAACAATGGCAGCAGTTTTATGTGAGCTCTGAAGCAGCAGGATTTTCAAACCTTGCTAAAATATGACATGGATGTGCAGATGAGGCAGCTTTACAAGAGCAGCCTGTGATGCATTTTAATTTCTGAGGCAGTGCTCGCCTCCACATGTTGGCGACCTCTGGAGTGTCACGACTAGAGAGAAAGGTCTCTCCTGTGGCCTCTCCCTTTTTATTCTAGACAGAAAGCGATAGGGTGAGATATATTGTGCCAATTACAGTTCACACTTAATCCTCATGGGTGAGCGGTTCAAAAAGGTGCCATTAAGGTGCTTCTGAATTTTCTTCGGGTGGGTTTTCATCCAACAGGATCAGATGACATCAGACTGTCGGAGCCGCTCAACAGGAGGCTCTGTCACACATGACATCGTTCTTAAGGTGATTTAAGGTGCGGTTCTATATGGTGAGTAAATGTGACAAACTATGGACCAAGATCTAATACATCCATGATACCGGGACTAATTTAGGGCTGTCAGCTTAGATGGGGTATCAGCTACTGAGCCATAATCCTCCCAATACAACCTTTCTGCCGGCAGAGCTTTTGTTTTGAAACATTAATCTAAATGCACAGTACCATCACACATACAGTCAAAAGCTTTAAAATAGTTTCAAAATCTTGCTGAAACAAAATTAATTTGCAGCTACTTTTATAGTGCCTTGTACAAAACTCTGGATTATGTCACATTTCTCAATTTACAACCACAGAGAACAGCATATTTTATTGCAAAATACAAAAAGCCCACTCACACATTTCGTCTAATGTGAGCTTTTTCTACTTTCCTGAAGCATTTCCAGTTAAATAATAATAATTAATATCAGATAAAGATATATAAATATATATTTTTTTTCACACATATATACATGTAAATATATGACAAACCATATACATACATCTACATATAAAACCTGCACCAAATGGGTGTGCAAATCTTATTGGAAAATCTACCAATTAACCTGTAAGGCTGCTGATGGGAAGCTCTGGGCTCTTTTTTGCAAAAATTTTTTAATGGGCTTATATGTTGCCGAATCAACCTTTTTGAGCTTTTAACTAAGTTATGATGCTATTCATTCACCAAATTGATGCCCAAAGTGGTGTTTTGCTTGGGTCCTGCTTGTCTGAACAATCCTCATAAATTCCTGTCTCTAAACAGATGCCCCTTTGTGTCCTAGAACAATTGTCCATCACCATTTTGTGTAGGAAAGCATTAACCTATCCCTCTCTAGGTAGCACCTACCTTGGCCACTCCGTATCTGCGCAGTAAATATCACGTCCACTTTCTTAGAGATCATTTCTGCTCAATATATTTTCGAAACCTAATCAGGACAGAGACAGCAACTCAAAGAAAGTAATTAAAAAGCCCTGAAAATGTGTTTTTTGGCTGCCAGAGGTCTCAGACTTTGTTCAACCTCTCTAAAAGACGAGCTGAAGAGTGTTTGCATTAAAAAGCTCTTCCAGTCACTTCTAAATACTGATGCTAGGTTTTGAACCAAGAAGAACCAGATCATCAGTACAGTTTTTAATCTCTTTACATTCTCTACTGGTGCCTACTATTACATTAAAATTAATCTCAAAATGTTAGTCTTTTGACTTTTAGAGTCTAATGTAGTCAAGCACTTGTCTATACTGTATCTCTACGCTTCCTGAGCCTGACACCTCTGACATCTTCCACTAAAAGGTTGTAAATAGCTCCTCTAGCACATTTTTTGACCAGAGGGGATAAATCCCCCTGAGTTGTGATCCCAAGACAGTGAAATATGTTTCTTCTCTCTTTGTGCTGTCTTTATTCTGTTGAGTCTTCCAAGAAGCAGCAGAAGACTCATTTATTCAGATTT
Organism: Jordanella pulchra; assembly: GCA_034780135.1. Lineage (NCBI taxonomy): Eukaryota > Metazoa > Chordata > Actinopteri > Cyprinodontiformes > Cyprinodontidae > Jordanella > Jordanella pulchra. The sequence continues at coordinate 13,994 of JAUZNJ010050798.1, read as the reverse complement.
ACTGATAAGTATATGCTGCATGTTATTTTCATGCTGGTTAATTCATTTCTTTTTTAACATGTGATTTTTATACTTGTTTTTATTCCAAAGCACTTTCTTAATTTACCTACAAAAAGGGAATACGATAAAGTTTACTTGCTTACCAACATGCTCTTTAAGGTCATACTTTGAACTTTGACTATGCTACTAATTAGGCCATTATGCCGACATCTGATCAGTGTAACAGCCGTGGGAATGGTTTACCTGCTTATCTGTACAGTATAGAAACCTGTCTGTTAGAGCGCCATGAATCAGTGCTTTAAAAAGGTGATATTTTGACAGTACAATTGGGATTCTTTAGGTGTATGTATGAAGGGTGTTTCCCCTACCATTATCTAATAAGGGTGCCCAACAGAACTAAAGATAATTAAAAGGAAAGCTAAAAAAAAAAAAAATCACATCAAGCTCATGAATGCCATGCTTTTACTATATCAATAAAAATGAATGTTGCATATTCAAAATACAGTTATTTCACACTTTATTCATCATTATTTATGAGGTAAAAGTTTAACTAAATCAAAATTCATCATGTGGATCACTCACTCACTAAGTTTGCTTTGAAACATTAGACAAGTAGTTAACATTTGGTTTGTGTTGATAGTGTAAAGGTGGGCAGCCTGGTCAAACTGTAAGTGCAAGACTACCAGAATGTCTCAGAAATGTCAAGGACAAACTATGAATTGGCAGCAAGCAGTTCTGGGATGTGCTGTAACAAGTCTGCGTGTGCTAGCTCTCCAAAATTTTAATGGTGCCGTTTAGCGAGCTGGAACTTGATGGGTTTTTTTTGATGAGTATAGATAGTTGCAGCCCTCTTTGTCTGGGATCATGGTGATCCTGAAGAACTATTTTGAATCCTGTCAAAGCTCTTGAGAAAATCTATTTTCCTTTGTTCCTTGTTAAAAATATAATGAAGATCATAACACCATAAACCTACAATGAGTTTATTAACTGGACTTAATTTATGCTTTTTAATAGAGTAGAATAAAAAGTGATAAGATTGTTAAAATCTCCTTTATTAATAATATTACTATTAATTTTTTGTGTTTTTACATTTAGTCACACTAGTATACAACATTAGTATACAAACCTGTTACTAGCTATAGTCAACAATTACACTTTGACCAGAAATTATTCGTAAAGTCAGTACAGACTGGTCCTTGTAATAAAGTACTTTATAAAAAAATAATGTATTTATCACAGCAATTGTGCAGCACAATAAAATGTGTCCTCTGCATTTATGTCATCCTTTAAGGAGTTATGAGCAGCTGGATGGATGGATGGATAAAACAATAATTTCAAACCAATGGTAAACAGTATATTGGGTATTAAATCACTTAAACACATCTTTGATTACCAAACCAAACCCATATTCTAACTATTATGTTAAATTAACTCAGGGCTGGAGGAGCTAAAATCTAACACCCAGGATCTGGTTACTTTTAAATCAAGAGAAATAATTGAAGGACCTATTATGTCTGAATTATACATATGAGTCGCAAATTTATCCATTTATGTAAAAAAAATAAGTAGTTATTCATATTATATGTAAACATTGCTAAAATTGCTCCATGTTTTAGACATGCCTGATATTAAAACTGCATGAAACCTAATATAATGCATACATATTTAACAGGAATAAAAAAAACAAGGAGAGATGTGATGCTGCAAGGCTAAATTTTCAATAAATCACATTAAGTAAGCTAATGGAAAGTATTGTGCAACACAGTATTTTTGAACCTTAATCATTATGAAACAAGTAATGATCACAACATGTTTCTATCTTGGATATTACCAAGAAAGATTCAGAACCTTTTTTTTACTCTACAGAAAAAAGAAAATAGATATCTACAGCACAAATCTATAGACCATGAGATTTCACACATGGCTCGACACTCCGCTCTCAACTTCCACTCTACAGGATTACAACTTTAGATACAATCAGAAATGTTATTACTGCTAAATAACACATATGGTTGAACTAGTCAGGATTTTTGCTGTATATGTGAAATAAAAATCAATCAGCAAATCAGCCACTCTCATAATGTGGCATGAGCCGTTACTAAATGAGGTGGTACCTATGTTAGGTTAAATCAAGGCAATGGGACACTCTAATCTAGATGTACTAATCCTCTAATTATATAAAAATTACTGTGTTATCTGGTGCGCAAACAGCAGTATTCTATATCACTCTTACATTGTGATAATGTTATTTCCTCTGTCTAGTGCTTTTGGTTTAATTGAACAGAGCGACATCCTGCTTTAAATGTAGATTTTTAATGTTTTTGTTTCATATACAAATAATGCGTTTTACACAAAGAACTCAGTACATATAAAAATCACAATCTAATGTATAGAAAAGAATATGTTTAAATGTAATATGTATATTAGTAACATTTGTTTCTAAACAAATTTGCTTATCATTAACTCATTTCAACAGTATTTTATTATAGAAATACTTTGCGCATATAATCGTTAAGGAAAAAGATTTTAATATAGATTAAAATTGTAATACTTTGGGATACATATTTATACATGAAAGTAGTCAACTTATTTAATACTCAATGGATTACTTTCAGGCTGGATCTGTGCCCATTGCCCTAAGCAACAACCTCTCACAACAGGATTAAATCCATAGGAGGCAGCTTGATGCAATGCTTGAAAGGATGCAATAGCATTAAGCAATTTCATTACTAGATAGAAGAGAGAATATCAATGTGTCACATTTGCCCTGCTCCTGGTTTCCCCCAGTATATATATCCAAAATGTAACTCTGAGGTTAATTTAGCAAAAGAATACTAGAATACCATGAAGACTGCACCAAATTGAAAAGATTGAAATGAAGCAGAATTTTAAAACTGGCTTAATTGTGCCCCTTTTTTTTTTTTTTTTAAACGCAACTGGTTTGTTTTGGAACAGTCATAAGAAGAAAACGCCTTTAGGGCTATTGCAGTAATTTTTTGGGGGATCTGATAGCAGAATATTCATGTTATTTTTCCAAGTGTTATTGAGTTTTGTGGATGCCAGTCACCCCTGTTGACGAGCATTTCTGAGCTTTTGTTGCAGAAGCACTAAATCCCTAATATTTAGAGGTAAACGGTGTAAAAAAAAAAATGCATAAAATAAATTCTCCCTTTATTGCAGCAGTATAGTTTTACCCTGACCAAATAAAAATAAATTATACACTTAAAATGGAGCCTAGGCGAAAATTCAAGCTGGGAGACAGAACGCAGCTGATCCTCATCATCCACCAGCACGATGTGAAGCACCAGCCAATCATCGTTCTTCGGGTCCATCCATAAAGTCAAAGACACTTCAGATCTTCCTGCTCATCTGCCGCGCTCGACCCACCTCCTCCCCATCTCCTCCTCCATCTTGATGAACACGCTACCAGCTCTCTTCGTCCCTTCATCCCACAGGTCCGGACCTGGGGGGAAGACTACCCAGAGCTTTGCCGGATCCGATCACCTGCCCCTGGTGATTCTCAGCTCATAAGTCTTCTGCCAGGTCAGAGCACCAAAGAATCGTATCATTAAATCATTTAAATGCTATCTTTTTCTGTGTGAGTCTATCCAGATTGAAAGGATACATCTTGGAAAAAATGTTACAAATTTGAAACATTGACAATCACCGGTCTTCCATCAGATGTAAGTCAGCAAAATCAGAAAGTTATGGGTGAATGTTGGTGCTATGATATGATAATTTATGTTTTAGCCCTTTTTTATTGCATTACTGAAAGCCACATTTTTTTGTTTACTGGTAGAGAACACAGAAATTCTTCTTAAACTCTGAAATGTCTGACACTCTGGACCACAACATGTCCTCCATCATACAAAACAGTGATAGAAAACGTTTTTCTACATAATTATGCTTTGCTCCACATAGAGCAATTGTTATTTAAAATCCCTTCTCTAAACAAAATGCACAGCTATAGATTAAATACCATTTCCAAGTTTTACCTTAGCTTTACTTCATAGAAATACACTATAAAAGCTTATTTAGTTACATCTAAAAGAAACAAACTGGTTTTATTTGTTCTGCTCTTTCAAACTTGTATTAGCAAATATTGGAGATTTAATCATTATGTACATGACAGTAGGACATACCTCCTAAAAAACAGGTTAATATATAAGTGCATTTAATGGTTGTCATGGAGAATTAGGACCTGGCTGGGGTTTTTTTTCCTACAGTTTTTTTAAGATGGTGTTCTTTGCTGTACTTTCCTCACCAGCCTGCTGACCAAGTGTGTTCGTAGGACTAGCTTTTGGTTGTTAGTTGAAATATAACTCGTTAAGGGTTTATATAAGAAATAATAGGTTAGAAGCCCTCTGTTTTCATTGTAATTTTAAAGGATAAGCACAGCTCTGCTTTAGCTGAGTTGCATGATTCCTTGTCTGCAATGAGAAACATGTTTCAAACTAGATCATATACCTAGAAACCAGGGCATCTAAAATCACAAATAAAAATGCCAAACCCACACGTCCTGGCAGAAGTAAAAAAAAAAAAAAAACTATTACAGTATGTGACAGCAAAATTCCTTTACAAAATCAATGCACTTGAATAAAAGGTTTGATTATTATAAAATGTTGTTGTGTTAAGAGTTATATTTATCCCAAATATTTTATACACATCCTTGTCATAGGTGCAAAAAAATTTTCCAGCTCTGTTAACAACAATTTTAACTTAGCTCTGTTTCATAGAAAGACAATATAAAAGCCTATTTAGTTTAGCCTGAAGAGAAAAAAACAGCTTGTAGCTCACATTTGCAAAACTGGAAAATTTTGTAATATTATCTGACAAGATAATTGACAAAATTGTAGCAAGTTAAGAGAAAAAAATACATACATATATAAAAAGAAACATTTAAAAAAGTGATTTATGGGAGAGACACAGCTTCAAACATATTGCCTCGTCTGCAAGATGCAGTCGGCTCAGTGAAAACACAAGTAAGATACATTGACAGAAACGAGCACATCAGAGAGTAGGCTTTTGGCCAAGTATTGATCTGCTGCTCAGTCTGTTGGTTTAGCAGGGAGAAGGCCAGATGAGAATACAGGAATGAAGAGCTGCAAGGTGACAAAACTCCAACACTGTGTCGAACAAGAGACACATTTAAAAGTTCTAAAAGTATGAGTCACTTGCTTAGCAAGCTGTTGATCCCACAGCTGAGTAGTGCAAATCAACCCCTGAAACTCCTCATAAAAGATGTGGCTTTGGTTTCATGGCTTAATGAGGTCCCTAGTTGATAAATATCAATTTAATGATTTAAAAGGCCACACGCAAAATTTCACCTATTGTTAAAAGTGATTATTTTTACCACATAAGATCCTCATTTTGGATGAACTGTCGAGTCTGAATGATCAGCAAGAACCTCTGTAGCAAAAAAAAAAAATGATTTGAATTTGCAGTCCTGTCAATTTATTAAGCGTGAAATCCACCAGCTGGTTATTTTCAAGTGTTGCTAAAGGAATGTTAATAGGTGCTGCTGGAGCACCTTCTGAGTGAAACTGAAAACATATTGGAAAAATTTCTTCACATGAAAATGAATGTTAATGAAAGCAAGGTGACAAATTCTCTTTGTTGGTGCTGTAAAACGGCAGGTAAAAGCCAGGTCTATCAAATGAAAATATCAGCAACACTTAAAACTTAATCCAAGTCGTGGCAGCAGCTAACCGAACCAATTCATCAAAATATGTGCAAGAAAAACCACAGGACACAAAGAGGTGGAATGAAAAACAAACAATATTTTCTTGATCTTCAAAGAGAAATAAATATTTTCAGATTAATTATTTTAAATATTTTTTTACATATTATGATGTCTTCTAAATAACTTCTTTATTGCTTAAATATCTCAGAAACATGTTTTGAGACCATGTGGTTTTTGGTTATTCCTTGTTTAATTCTTCCCCTTAAACTGTAAACAAATTGAAGTCAAGGGATTCCAACAGACTAGGAAATGTTCTTATCTTTTTTTTTTTTTGTTAAAAAAACAAAAAAACGTGGTAGTTCCCTAAGCTGTATGCTGCTAAAATATGTATGTAGGTAATTTTTTTTTCATCCATCTTTCTGTCATTTGGAAGGAACCCATCAATAACATACTGTAAAAAAAAAGAATCCAAAGCATGATGTTCTCGCCTTCAACCTTCACTGTTGGTATTTTGATTCAGGAGTGATGTAGATTAAGGAAGTGACCAGTAGGCTATCTGCAACCCTAGTGCAGGGATTATGTTATGCAAAAGACACCACACAGCTAACATAATCAAACACTACCTACAACATAATAAAACACCGCAGGAGCCTCGTCTTTCACCTGCTGCATTGGTGTTGTGCTAAGGTAGGTTACCTAAGGAAATTTGTTGCTCCTCTAAATTCATAACGTACCTTCTGCAGGGAGAGCAGTGCCCTTTAATACTTTATTTGTCTTACTTTATATCTTAACAGATACTTGCCTTGTTTTCTACGTGTTCTTGATAGAATGAAAAAGACTTCAACATCGATTTGATGAAATTCTGCTTATTTTGTAGCATAGCATCACTCTGTATTTATTTTAGTCCACTTAGAATCTTATTCATAGGACAAAACTCACTAATTGCATGAAGGATTACAAAATCTTATGGTTTGTCTGTTCACAAAAGTAAAACCTCACTACTTCCATGTCAATAGTTGAGTAGAACTGAGGTGTAGTAAACAAGGATATAAACTTTGTCAGGATGCCTTCCTACTACTCTGTATTTTCCTCCAGTTCAAACACTCAGGCTAGCACTGCACGGGAGTCAAAATAAAGTTATCAAAATAATAAAATGGTCATACACGATACAAACGCCCGCTGCATCAGAAACTGAATATGTGTAAATGTGTTTAAATGAAGTTTTAAAGAATAAAGCTGCTTGTGTACGTTTAACTTAGTGAAGGGAAAATTTATAAGTTATGCTGGAGTTTTTAGGTTTGATTAGATGGGTGTATTGGTATGTTTCCTTTTCCAACCCACATCTATCAGTGATGCTGAAAGAGCAGCTGAGGAACTATGTTCTTTGCAAATGGCTCTTCTGAGCAATGCATGTGGCTGTCAGCTTTCACCTGGGGATCCTTGTCATCTCGATGCGACATTTAAAATAGTTTATATATGAATACTCACTCCAGGCAATAAAATACTTTCCAGTAGCAGTGTAGTAGAACACCTTGTATGTGCACCTGTCTGCACCTTCACTTTGCGCAGCGCAGATAATTGCGGACAAATGTCTGTGCTAGTATGTAGGGGCCTTTATTCTCTGGGGCTAAAGAGCTCAATCGCCGGGATTGCTGATGGCCGAGAAACAAGAATAGAGATAACATTTTTAAAGAAAATGTCAGAGTACTGTGACAATTAAGCCATATCTTGATAAACCAAGCAGATATTTCAGCTTTACAAAACATTCTTCCTTTAAATCATGCTAAAAGTTTATTTTGTCAGTGATGGTTATTGCTTGAATTTGCTATTTTGCCATGGTGCTGTTTCATTGTTCACTGGGGAACTGACGCCTTACTGCCCTCTGCAACCCTTTTCATGAACTGAATGTGATTAAAAGTGTACAACAGAGAATGAAATATTTAGAGACATGGCAATATTTGTAAACAACTCTTTGACACATAACATTTTCTCATAGCTGCAATTAGGAATTAAGGGAGCGCTTTGCTTTTACACACGATGCTTTACCTTCTTATTGACAAACCTTTTCGTAGACCAAAATGTCCTACATTCATTTCCTATGTTGGGAGTAAGATGTGATTTAAAAAAAAATAACAGATTATATAGGTTTTCTTTCTTATTCCCTTTTGGTTTCCATGTTCTTCATATCTTCATACTTTCTACATGTAACCCAAGTTATAAACATGTTTACTTTCTTTATGAATGTTATTTCTATTTCTTCTGTATGTGCATTACTTGGGTTGTTAACAACATCTAGTGTGAATTTAATTTTAGTAATCAGATTAGTGGGATATTTACTGGGGAAGGATAGTGATTAATTCAGTTTGTGTGTGTGTGTGTGTGTGTGTGTCTATAGCAAGGAGTAACAATTTACTCCCAGGGGGTAAATCCTATCTGCAACACAACTGTCACCTGCAGCAAGCTGAGAAGTTGTCACCCTCCAGCTTTTATGAGTTATTAAATAAAAGCTAACCTTCTGTGGGTGGAGTTGTACAATGATGTGATGGCATTTGTGACATATTTGTTGTTAATTTTCTTATCAAATTGTAAGCTGTTGAGTAAAATTGCAAAAAGGCTGATGAAAAGGAGATGGCAGTTTGTTTATGAAAACCAAGGGAATTTTCCGTTGTTTTTCTGCAAGTTCAGTTATAGTGCTGGTGATGAAATGCAATACAGTGCAAAAAGTCAAAGTATTAATGTATTTTTTACATCAAGAGTTAAGATTACCAAAAAATAGTAATCTTCATAAAACTGTACACATGGTGAAACAATAAGCCCTGTTTATATTTGTCTTTAACGGAAGGGCGGCAGAATTCACAGCCCCCACAAAAACAACTTGCTAACATATTGACTGCAATCCTTTGTAATGCTTTGCAAGCCAAAGGAACAAAGCCATCTGTTTTCAACGTTTTAGTGTGAAAGTAGTCCCTGCTCTTATTCAAGACATATTGGTAACCAACTGCATAGTTCATGTGTAACATATTTACACTATCCTTCACAACTATTAGCACGCCTTATAAAGGTCTTTGACCAACCCTAAAATAGATTCCTTTTTAAAAGTATTATAATTTTGCATTGAAAAAAAAAAACATGAAATAAATCCAAACTTTATTTGAATTGAGATTAATTTAAATGTAAACAATTAACCTTGACACAGTGATATATTTCTAAAATATAAATGTAACTTTTTTTTTGCAATTTAATCCAAACCCCAGGATGGACAATCCCCCCCAACAGTGCCAAGCCCCTCCACAGCGTCCCCCTGCAAACTCCAGACACTGCAGGATTCATTCATTAAAAAGTGAAATAGGATTGGTGTCACATATCAGCCAATGTGCTGACCCCAGCTATTGGCATCAGATTGGATCACAAAAAACTTTATCGGTGCATCTCTACCAGTAGGTTGGGTTATGTAACAAAAATATATTATCAGTAAATCCTAAAGTAACTTTTCTGCTTCCTGGGCAACACCTGGATATATTGCCCGGTCAAAATCTTCTAGACTAGTCTTTACAATTCTATAAATTGAATAAAGAAAATAGAAGATAACTTTTAAATGGAACACAATATCTACATGTCAACTTTCACCTCCACAAACATGTTTTGAACTTGTCTTTATAGCACTTTTCAACTGGTGACCTTTGCTAGCCGAAGTGATAGATTACAAGATAAAACCTGTAAGACAAAAGAGCAGTTTCAAGGAAATACCTCACTTAAGATCAGCTTCATAAAAGGTGTTTTTATAGTTTTGTCTTTATGTTATCTGACCATACATCTGGAACACCCCTGTCAGTCATCCTTGTTAAAAGCTGCTTCTAGCACTATATCTGTGAGACAAAAGATGTTTTGGTCTTTTGCCTGAAGTGGTTATCACTTCCTTATGACGTGGGTAAAGGGTTAGGTTAATCCAATTTATAAACTTTGCTCTTGGGTTTAAAATCAATGCCTGTATTGTTTTTCATAGCAGCTGCTTCCAAACTGGATTTATTGATCGATGTACTGTTGGAAAAAAAAAAAGGTGCTAAGCTCAGTTCCTTTTTCTCAGTACAAGGAAGTAGTTTGGAAAGTGGTGTATTTCAGAAAAACAGTTTGTAACCTGAAAATAACCAAGTGGAAGTGAAAAGACAAAGGTTGTCTGAGCTTAGAAAAAAAATTCACAAGCAAGAATAGCCTGTTTAAGTTCAATTTAAGAGTGTGACTTGGCATTTTCAACAACAACAAAAAATGTTTTGTTGTTTTAAGTAGTCTTTCTACATTAGATCATACATAGGTGTGCAGTTTCCAAATAAGCATTGCAGCCCAAGACTATAAAGATAGCATTATTGTATTTGACTCTGAAATATCCTTTTTTTGATCTGCTATGTTAGATTTACAGCAACTGTGCCGGGTTGGACCTCTAAAAAGTTCCACTTTAGTCCTGTTGCCCCTTTGACTATATGTTCTCAAAAGCTGTAGTAAATTATTAAGATTATCCATGGCAAATGTAAGATAGCTCTTTGTGTTCTTTTAGGTCAGCGATGGTTTTGGCCTTAGAACTCTCCCACAAGCTTCATTATTGCCTAATGTCTTTCTCACTGATGAATTGAACATTGAAATGAACTGATACAAATAAGGTCTGTGGTGGTAGTTCTTAGTTCTTTTGTGACTCCTTGGATAAGTTGTTAAAGCTGTAGTTCATTGAAAAAAAACTGTTCTTCATTGTCTAAATGTTCTTTTTGTGTTTTGGTAACGTCTCAATCCTTTGATTTTATAACACTTCCATACTGATGGATGCCAGTGGTTCTGTTTCTAATGTGTTAAATTAATTTATTACTTGAAAAGGATGATATATAGTGTTACTTTTTGAGATCTTCTAAATGTCTCATGGTTCTATTTGAGATATTCATTCTACAGATGAGACAATAATCAGGCTGCGGTTAATTCATAATTTAGCAAAGGAGCTGGTAATTGTCTCACATAAGATAATTACAAATTAAGATATTTCTTTTATCATTGTGAGCTTTACACAGAAAACAGATTTTATTTTTTATTATTTACCCAAGTTACCTTTGTATGATATCAAGTTTTACACGATCTGAAGCATATGACAGTATAGATCAATACGGTATAATTCAATAATTAATTTCTGTTTGCATATGATTATTTTTCTGCAGGGTATATTAAATTATAAAATACTAAGTTTGTATTTAGGGTATCATCAGTTCCACCATTTCAAAAGAGTAGTTTGAAGAATAGTCTAATATCTTTAAATAACTCATACTTTTATAAATGATTGACCAATAATGATGGACTTCGTTATAAATTGGCTTGTGCTAACTGAGGTTCAATTCAGCTTTGGGAAGATAGCAGAGATATTTGATAATGTTCACCCAAACATAACACAGACTTTCATTAAGCTAGCCACTGTGGATGTGGGAGAGAACAATGAGTGCCTTTATTTCACTGAACTATTTCAGGGTCAGTGGGACATTCCACAGTTCACAGGGCAGCACAAAAGGTGCCAACAGAGCAGGAGTTACTGTACTGTTAAATCTAGAGAACAAGCACTACCACAGACACATATACAGTTAAAACCTTCTTGTTTGAGTTCTGTTGAAAACGCACATATCTAATATAGAAAGCAAACCAAATAAGTCTCCACTGCAGACTGCTAATGTTTCTTTAATATTGGACAATGGCTATAATGAGGGGCAAATAGTTACCTAAGAGCTTCATTAAGATAAAAAAAAATAAATGATAAAACCACTCACAGACAAAAAGTATACGTTTATAGACAAAGTGTAACAAAATATCATGAGAGCGCATGAGATAAAACACACCTACTTCATTTGAAAGAAAATAACATTTAACCAGTTTATTAAAACAAAAAAAAGCCACAAATGTTTAACTTTGTTTGCTTTAACAAATACTTCTTAAAAATCACAAGATCTGTTTTTCATAGGTGGCTTCAATGCTGCAATTAACTACACAAGGAGAGTTGAAGAGAAATATTAATGGTTCACATGGGTCACATGACCATCCAACTTGATTTTCTGAGGCATGCAATACGGAAGGGGAGTTTTTTTTTTGTGGTATTTACAGTTAACATTACCTATGAGGCTCAAAGTGGTTGCATGCTGCTAATAGTTTGTCTGACACTGGTTTTGTTTCTTTAGAGCTCCCAACCTACTGCTAAATGAAACATTTAAAGATAAAGAAGGCTTCTTTTTCTTACGGAGAGCCTTTTTATTGTTTTCTATAACTGTATTGTTGGTTAGTCAGACTGTTTCTTAATTACTTAACTCATTAGCAGAGATGAATACCTACATATTCAGCACCCATAAAAATAGTTTAAACTTTCTGCACCAGACTGCTGACATGTCAATGACAACTAAGCAGCTCTTGGTGAAAATCTTAACAACAAAAAATTCACAATTCATCTACAAAGGCAGGAAAACTCTAACTTGCTTCCCGGGAAGCCATAAAAGTCTCTCCCTCAGGTGACATGATCATCACTCTCAAGGCCACAGCATCATGACACTGTCCATCCACTCCTAAATGTCATCCAAGCTCAGTGGTGCTGAACCTTCTCAAACCATCCAGAACCACTTTCACTCTATTTATGCTGCTGAAGGGAGGATAAACAGGGGAACTGTGAATGTTTCTTTTTTTTCGTTGGCTTGCTTTTGTTGTATTCTTTTTGAAGTGAGAATTGTGGTCATTTTTTTTAGACTGCTCGATCTATGTAGTTGGCAAGACAATGTTCAAAACGTAGGAGGAAACACATAAAATATAAGGCCTGGCTGCTAACCAAGCCAGCATACAACAAAGCACTTCATGCATGAGAAGCCTCCAGGAATTTGGCTGAAAGTAGAGGTTTCCTCTACCTTGCAAAAGTATTATAAGCCCTTCAGTTTTTGCAGTTTTTTATCTTGCTACAACAACAGCTTCAGTATATTTTATAAAAATTTATGTCATAGACCACCAGAAAATAGTGCACAAATGCAAAATTAAATGAAAATTTCTTTCAAATCAAGAAATTTCGGTACACATATCTTCTATTCATCCCTAGTGAGTTTATATTTTGTGGAATCATGTTTTCTGTAGGTGGTTAGAAATCTGTGATAAGAAATTCCTTTTGACAGTTGGTGCTGAAGGAGATCGCACGTCCCTCCTGAACCTACTCCTGTTTTATTTCCCTGCAAACAGGTCTGCAGATGACATAGTCAGCCAAGTTCACATCTTCTCCAGGATCAGCTCAACAACCCAGGAATGTAACCAGCATCCTCTTTATAGACGTCAGCTACGCCTTCAAGACCATCAATCTGGACATCATCAACTCGATTATATAGATATACAATAGTTTAAAACAGTGTCTCCATGTTATTAACCTCTGGCTCCATCATTAAGGAAGAAGAGAGTAAGAACAAACAGCAGAACCTTCAACAGTGGTTGTTTCCAAAGCAATGAGTGACTGCAGTGGAGATCTCTGTGGAATGTCACATTAAAGAAGGTTAAAACGAGGCATGACTGTCTAGACTGCAAACTTCTTAAATCCTATTGGATACATATTAGATTTAGTACCACATATGAAAGTGGTTTCGATTTTTTATGAGGTGAAAAGATTGGAAGCAGCTGTTCCAACTGCTGTGGAAACGTCAGATTTGAGTCACATATGGGCAAAAAGATCGGATTTGGGTCACATTTACCTGAGGTGTGTCCTAAGCCTAAATCTGACATGATTCTTTTGGAGTATTTGTTAACCAACTGATCAACTAGAGACTAAAATTACAGCTTGTTACTCTTTTCAACACATTGGTTATGCCCAGACTGAAACTTCTAAAACTTCCAATTCAATTTAATTCAGTTTATTAATATAGCGCCAAATCACAACACATGTCACCTCAAGGCACTTCGCAAGGACGATTCATTCAAATCAAACAGTCAGATTAGTTACAAGTTTTCTATCTAAGAAAAACTAGCTGATTGCATTGAATCATTGACTCGATAGCAATCCCTCACACCAAGCATGAATGTAGCGACAGTGGGGAGGAAAACTCCCTTTTAACAGGAAGAAACCTCCAGCAGAACCAGGCTTAGTGTGAGTGGCCATCTGCCGAGGCCGACTGGGGTTCAAAGGGCCCCATCAAGAAAGACACAGCCAGACATATGAGCTCCAAGCCAGCTCCCATGTCAGAAGATGAAAGAGAACATACCCAGTTAGTCACAGTAAAAGAAACAGGGCTACACTGAAAAACAGGCCAAGCTCCAGTAAACAAAGGTGTTGATGGTA
>JAUZNJ010050788.1:7957-30543 GCA_034780135.1 Jordanella pulchra | reverse complement strand
TGCTGCTGAAGCTCCTCAACAAGGAAATTAATAACAGAGCAGCAGGAAGTAGTTCAGCATCCAATCTATGATTGGTGCATCAACTGTCACTGTTGCTAGGCGACAGAGCGTACGCTGAGTGAGGAGAAGGATGGAGCTGTTTGAATCCAGAACAGAACTCTACAGGCCTGGTCCAGATAGAACCGGTCCAGATAGAACCGGATCCTTAGAGGACGCAGCCGATGAATCCGAACACACTGCAAATGATCAAACGTACTTTATGTTGAAAAACTACCCCCAGCACTTCCTGTCTGTCCTGCTGTGAAGCTAACTAGTGGCTACAGCTAGCTGCTCTCAGTCGTCAGGGAAGACTGAAGACGAAGGTCCAGAGGAGCCACCTGGTCGTTATGTTTGGATACTTTACAGACTTTTTATTTGCCTCAAAGCAGCAGAGAAAGCTTCGCCCTGCTTCCCTCAGCGCTGTCTCTCAGGCAGCTTCTCATCCTGCAGAGAGGAAACCTGCTCCTTCTCCCTTCAAAAGAATAAAACATCAAAAAATGGTAAATAAAATCAGAAATAATAAAAAAATACACATTTTCTGTAACTCGCAAAAAAAGTACTAAAACACAATAAGAAATGTAAAAATAAAATTTGAACATAGATAAAAAAGTAAATCTGAATAAAAAGTCTAACAACTGTAAAATGTTGGTCAAATATCTCAAAATCTGAGAAAAGGGTTTAAAAACAGAAAAATGTATAGAAAAGGGTCAGGAAAATATTTTGAGAATATATATCCATTCTGTTGGGTATTTCTCTCGCTCATCCAGTCGGTCGGCCATGATGCTTCTTCCTTCCGTCCTCAGAGGTTCATGGAAGGTCATCTTCACCTCCAACAAACAAGCTAAACCTGTAGCATGGAGCTGAACGAGCTCCTTCTGTGTGGGAGCAGCCAGGAGCAAACCTCAGTCAACCACAACAATAAACAATCATTTCCAAATTAGAATAAATGTAACACAAGATTATTCAAAGTATAGTTCAGTTGGATTCCCTAACAAACTGTTTTTATCTGTTCATGATGCTGCCCGTTAGAAGCTGACATTGAATTCAGTGTTTTTATCTCTTTGCTGTTAGCTCCACAGCTGGCAGCCCGGCATTAAGAACCCCTACAGAGGCCTGGTGGTTTGGCAGGTCCCCGAGAGTTTGAACATCACCGTCACTCTCTTCAAGGTATGCTCCACCTTCATCACCGCGGGACTTTCATCATCTCTTATCGATGCAGACGACTACCACGGCTTTCTCTGACCAACAGGAACCCGCTGCTGAGGATTACGAAGACAAAGACTGGACTTTTGTCATTGAAAATGTACGTCAGTTATTCATTCCTTTTATTTTTATAAGTATGCAGACGGGAAAGTAGGTGATAAGAGGCAAAGGTCATCCGGGCCGGGACTGGAACCTGCAGCAGCCGGTCATTCATTGTGCCTCCAGACCACAGCAGCAGCCCACCAGTGAGCCTCCACGCAGCCTGAAACCAGGACAGCATCCAGGAAATGATTAGTTTAGGTCTCTAACTGAAGAGTCGGCTCGAGGTTGACCGATACCGGGGATTTCAGGGCCGATATTTCATATTTCTTTTAATGGGTCCATTCTGAAGCCAGTGTTGCTTTTTAGATGATAAAACAACAAAACAGAAACGTTTATCAGCAAATCAAACCAAACATTAAAATGATTGCAGAAGGACGAGTGCTTGAAGTGATCTTAAGGCATCGCTGCTGGATGCATAAAAACCCCATTAAATCATCCAGAAGTATCGGCTGGCCGATCTATGGCTGTCACAGTGAAGCTGGCGCCATAAATGCTTAATAAAACAAAAAATGACAATTGCTGCTGTATAAAAATGAAAAAAACTGAATTTTAAACCACTTTTTAAAACAACATAACATTAACGTAAAGAAAACGGATTCAAATTCTGCATTAATAAAGTCGATCTTATCCATCGACTAACTTTAATCCTAAAAAACGACTTTTTCTCTTGTATTAAGAGGATCTTTAAATCCCATTATGGACTAAATATTTTTACAATGTACAGGATTTTTGAAAAAGTACATCATATATATTTTAATAATTTATTGTTCCTGGTGCATTAAATGATGATTGAATAAACAAAACCATGTTTTCTATAAATTTATTGAATGTATTTATAAGATTAAACAAAAACAGGAACCTGTTATGTCACAGAATGAAAGAGATCGAATAAAATCTGCTAAACTCGTCTGATTTCCAGTGAACAGAGACGTAGATCTATGACGGATAGACAGGGTATGTGGCTCTGATATACTGACTGTTTACCTTCCTTTCGATGTACTGCATGCTAACTGTGAGCTAGCTCTCTGTTTTCAGTCTAATCCACCAATCAGTGCTGAGGGAGACTTTGTTCTGTTAGCAGAGCTTAAAACAGGCGGTTCTGGTTCTGGTTGATCTCAGGAACGTTAGAACTTGGTTCCATGAAGGTCATTGACTCGTTGGGCTTCTCCATCTACCATGCTAACTGCTAGCATGTCTTCTGATAAATGGGCCCAACTGAAGGAGTTTAGATTCACTAACAGAACCACAGAAAGTTCTGGATCCTTGGATCCATTGAACAGTGTAAAAACATGAATCTAATAAACCATGAATCAACAGTTAATTCTTTGCATTCCCAATAATAACATGATCCTAGCGGAGCCTGTGTGAGTGAGCTCGGTTCGCTTCAGCCTCCAGTTTATCTGAACTAAGGGGGAATCTGTTGCAAACCTTAAAGTCTTTGTGGTTTTTCTATGTTTTTCCAGGAGACAAAAGGCCGTAGGAAGGTTTTGGCATCAGCTGATGTTAATATGAGGAAGTACGCCAGCAGCACGCCGGCTCAGTACGACATCACGCTGAAACTCAAACCGCTGTCTGTGAAGGTGGTGGAAGCCACTCTGGTGCTCAACATGTCGTGCATCTTTCTCAAGGAGGGCAAAGCTACGTACGTTTGGTCAGAAGCTCCGCGTGACGCCTAAAGAAGCTCCACATGTCTAAGGGTTCGGTCTTCTTCTCTCACAGGGACGAGGACATGCAGAGCCTGGCCAGCTTGATGAGCATGAAGCAGAGCGACATCGGCAATCTGGACGACTTCAACGACAGCGACGATGAGGCTGGCGAGGAGAGAAGAGCCAGCTTTGGGACCGGGCAGAGCATCCATGTTGCTGGTAACACATTGTTTAATCAAACACTTAACAAGCAGAGGAATCAGGTGGAAAGGATTCCAGTTGTCATGTTGAGTCTCCTTCCCATCGTGCTGCAGCTCATCGCAGGAAACGACTTTAATTCGCTATTTCCTGGACCGAAGCCGTTCGGATCCACTCAGGGGGAAGTTTTATTAGCACCATGTTGGGTCTCGTTTCTAGCGGTGAAAGCAGTCGTGTTCGAGCAGGACTCTGCAGCCTGTGGCTCTGTGGAGCGTCCACAGTGACGACTGCTCTACATGATACAGAACCACTTTCATATTTTAACAAATGGCATTTTTATTGAATAACTGCTCTGAATTTATTAAAAAAGAAACTGACCCTAAAGTTGGAAACATAGAAAAACATGTTTTAGCTGCACGAGATCTCAAATAAAAAATGAGAAATATACCTTTATCTCAAAACTGATAACGTTTGCGGCTCTCGGAGAGCTTTATGTAGCCGTTCTGAGGAGAGAAGGACTCTGTGGACAGTGAAGGTTGCAAACCTCTGGGTCAGACCCAAGGTCAGAGGTCAGGGTCCCTCCAAGCTTTCTGCTCATTGTCAGCCTTGTTTCCCCTCCTGACCTTTGCTTCCTCCTTTTCCAGGACAGAGTAAAATCTCCTCCTTTCTCTCCTTCCATCTCTCTGCTTGTCTTTTCCTGACGCCAGCTTCCTCCAGCCTGAGAGCACAGGATCTGACCGGGAGGCCTGAGCGTGAGTCGGCCCCCGCAGGTAACTTTACGTCGCTCTGGAGGCTCCTTTACATCTTTGTTTCTCCTCCTCTGTTTGGTTTTTCTCGCTCCTTTTTGTTTTTCTTTGTTCTTTCTGTAGTCAAGCACAATGTGTGTTTGGTTCTCATACAGACATTTGGGTTTAAGATCAAAGGAGTGTCCCGGCTCTGTTGTTCCCACTGAATACCGATCGGAGTCCATCCGTTTGAAGCCGATTTTAACCCGGGTCGCTTGTCGAGTCGTTTGAGCCGGTTTTAAACATGTCAGGGAGCTGTTTCCACTGCCACTAAAAGCCGATTGATCCTGGTTTAAACGGGTTTTTCATCCACTGGGAAAGAGGTGCAAGAAATGTCCGTAAAGTCAAGTATGAAGTCCTGTATTTATTTGAAGGAATTTACCCTAATTCGTTTTTACGGATCTTTAAATTTATCAGAGCCATTTAGGTCAGAGAGTTGCGACAACTCCACTGATGACAGTGGGCAACTTTTTAGAGTCATTTACATCAGAGAAACATTTAGAGAAAAACATTCGGGGAAAAAAGGAGCATAAAGTTTTTCTTTTTTACAGATTTTTTTCTTGTGAAAAAAGCTGTAAAAAAACAAAAAAAGCCCAGAAAGGTCCAAACAGAAGTGAATTTTTCCAGTGCAGAGTTCGTCTCCTGACAGCATGACAGCAGCTGAACAGAGCAGAGAAGGTGCTGTTGGGATTGTTTTGCTAAAATTAGTGATTTATTGTGCAGAACCTGATTTGTACTCTTGAATTTGTTATTCATACTCAAAAGTTTGTGATTATTACTTGTAAATTTGTAACTTATTTTCAAATTTGTTTTATTCATGCTGGTAAGTTTTGGATTAAATTTGTCTTTGATAAATTTGTGATTTGTTTTTTGTAACTTGTATTAATAACCTTTAAACTTCTTTCCTCACAGATGAAACATTTGATATTACAGGAATTTATAAAATGACAACCCGTCACAAATATCCTAAACTTATTTACGTTAAATTTACAAACTCCAAAACTTGCTCATGCCTTTTTATTGATAGTTATCTTGGTCCATAATTTGGGAACTCTTGTCTTATGCTCGTACTTTGATGTTAAACCCCGATGTCATCATCAGTTCAGTACTCTGGGAGTCGACTGTACGTGTCCCGCTGTTTTGTTTTGTGTCTGTTTTCTGCGTGATCCTAACCTCTCCGCTCTCCTGTAAACCTCCTGCTTCCCTTTCATCTCATCTTTTATGTCTCACTCAGTAACCTTTGGGATGGACGGTATAAAATCCTCTGGCATTTCCTCCATAGTAGTGGCTACATCCCATGATCCCTTATTTGAACCCGAAGGCCCTTCAGCTCCACCCCCCTTCCTGCAAACCCACACGCAACCAAGTCCTACCCAACAGGGTCAACCTTCACCCCATGTCAGCTCATTGACAACTTTCTCACATGCTCTTCCTCCAACACTTCCAAAAATCTTTCGGTCCACTTCCAGATCAGGTATCCGCCCAGCAACTCTGAATCCTTCTTGTTTGCTTCTGTCTTAAAAGGCTGATGATCAGAGTTAGGGCTGCATAAAATAAAATAAAAAACAGAGGTGAATAAATATGAGGGTTTATAGCTTCACAGAAATGATTAAATTTGATTAAAAAATGTAAAATGCATTTTCTTTAATTTGTTTTTGTTGTGATATAACACAGTTTGCTATGATGGCTGTGATGGAGTGTCCTGATGTTTATCAGATAACTAAGAATTGTGGGAAATATAACCAGCTACATGTTGCATCCCAGCAGTGCTTTGAAGTCATCCCTCTGTGCACAACTGCTGCGTTTCCACTGATTATTTACGTCTCACAAATGTCATTGTAGAAATAAATCAGCAGAATGGAAAACCAATAGGACGAGTTGACGAGACAAATTCTCCCAGAATCCCTACATGGGCTTTGCAACCCAGACGCTAACCTTAGCTATTACGAATATATAACTAAACCTAAACCCGGTTTGTACCTAAGTCCTAAAACTGACTCACACACCTACCTGTATCCCCACATAGCAGCATATTCTGTCATGTTTGGGTTCGAAAGTTCTGGCCTAAAAACAGAACACCACAGGAGGCAAAGTAGTTTTATGGGTTTCATTGAGAGATCTGACAATTGATCTGAAACTAGACTTTGAGCAGGAAAGGAACCGTCTGAGGTTCGTCACTCTGAAGAAATAGTAGAGAGATGGTGAGTTCAGGTTGCTGAGAATTTAGTAGACTAACTTAAAGTAAAAACAGTCTTACAATATCTGAAGATTTAGGTCTGTCCAGGGAGGGGATTCTTGTCAGGGAATTGCAGGGGGATGTTTCGAACATCCAGAGTTGATTTGGTTCCAAGAGAACCACCAGAAAAAGCTTGAATGTATGTAGGCTGGAGCTTGGCTGTGGCAGAGGGTGAGCAGGCTGACCGTACCTGAATGGAGCTTGAGAAGCTTGTGACTACTGGCAGATTAGACTGACTTGAGATGACGATTTTCTGGAGGCATATTCCATAGCGTCTTAGAAACACAGGAAGCAATCCAAGTAAATCTCCACTCTGATCTCTCTGAGCTTCTCTGGATAAGAACACACCTTGAGAGAAGATAAAACAAGAGATTACCATAGGATCTAGGAAGAAAGGGGAAAACTCCAGCTTACGCTGGAGGGCTATGGGAGGCAAACACTCTGGCATTGAAGTACCGGCAGTCTGCTCCTTTTAAACTCCTTCTGATTAGAAGATTGCTCTCATGCAACCAAAGCCGCTGGCTCCATCTAGTGACCATAAATAAAGAGGAAAAACACAAAAGAAAAACATAAAAAACAGGACCCTGACATATTCACGGAAAAGTGGCCTTCTGCTGTCATTACAAGGAAACAAATCCTTAACCAAGTTTGAATTTCTACCTATATTAGGACTGTTCAATGACTGACCGTCACTTAAGTTACTGCAGCTATAGCTAACCCTGACATTAACCCTAAACATTACTTTTATATTCTTAACCTTAAACTTTATGTAGGGTTTATTGACACCGTACGTGACTTCATCAACATGCAGATCATGCTGTAATGACCAAAGCGTGAAAATTAATGGGTGGTAAAAGTTTAACACATGCAAAGGGATTCTACTAAACTGAAACTCAACTGTGTCTGCAGTAATTTGGCCTCTTGCTTCAGCACCTCTGAAAGTCAGACACAAACTCACACGTAAAGGTTTCTGCAGTGATTGTGGCTATGAAGGAAGCATTGGTACAAATTCAGACAAGGAAGACAGATTATGGGCTACATGGGCATATTTGGACCATCAGAAAGAATAAGGGAAGCACTTTTAACAACAAAATAACCTTTACACTGGCCGGCAGACGTTAATGAAAAGGGACGGTAGACAATCTTTATACAATTAAAGCAGAAGGGAAAAAAAAGGCAGAACTTAAAAATTCTGGCATTTTTACAAAGATCATCAACAGCATCTTTTACTTGTGGCAAAATGGTTGTTTAAGGTTCTTTAACAGACTCTGCTCATAGCACAGTTATGTAATGAAATTATTCTGGGCTCAAGTTGTTTTGCAGCCTATTGGGTCAAACTGCTGTTGAAAGGAGATGCTGGAGACAAATCCAGCTGTTTAGAGTCTAACCTGCTGACAGCGTCTTCATCGGGGAGGCAATCAGTAGACAACTTTTTCATGTTTCATAACATCTTATTAATTTTACATCAAACTGTAGTGTTTTCATCATTTTATTTTTTGACTCTATTTGTACTAAAAATACAATTTATTGATGAATTCATTTACAATCCATCGATCTTATCGATCGATTAACGATTGATGAGCAGCCATTTTTGAAAAAAACTGTTATCTCTATTATCAAGAGGATCTTTCTGATAACAAAAGGAACCAAATATTTTTTTACAATATGCTGAAATTAAACAAGTAATACATGATTATATTGTGCCAACAGCATTAGATACTAACTGAACAAGCAAATAAATGTTTTCTTACATAATATTAAAGTAGACATGTTTAAAATATAAAATAGAAACAAAACAGGAACCTGGGTTACTGTAAAATATGAATAAAATATGTGAAATTCTTCTGATTTCAAATGTGCAGAGATGTAAAATACATTAACTGACAGGTTATGTTGCTCTGATATTCTGTCAGACTATTTGTTGCTTCCTTTCATTTTATTTGTGGTCCTTGTTATTTTGCTCTCTGATTTAGAGCATTCATTGCTGGGAGATACTTGTGCCGCTAGCGCCTTTAAACAGGTGGTTAAATGGGTGGAAATACGGTGATAACTGAAAACGTTTATCCAGTTTTTATATTTACAAGGAGAATTTCATTCTGCATCCTGGCCTCCATTAAAAAAGCGTAAATAATCTGCCCCAGACTCTGGATCCATTTATGGTATGGTATTGTACTCAGCTACAGCTCAGCTACAGCTCAAACTGTACGACGAAACCGCAGGGTTTAAAAGTTCACAGGTCAGGATGTTTGTTCTTACACTCTGATACGATCTAACTGATCACACTGTATGTCCAAAGAGCCGAAGTCAGACTCAGCGCCAAGAGATGGCGCTGGTCGAAATCATCACTCTTGTCAGTCCTATATTTTATCAGAGAAGAAGATCAATTCCCTTGTTCGCAGTTCAGGTAAATCGGTTCACTAGGTTCAGGTAAATCGACTCGTAGCTCTGCTTCAACAGCAGAATTTGCGCACGAACACGTGACGAAGGGTGACTGATTTCAAACATGTTTGATTTTCTCCCGACCTTACGATCCCTGATCGGGAGGTGGTCGTAAAAGGCTAATCGCCCCCCGTTACCCCTGTATACTACACAACGCAGGGGGAGGCTGAAACTCGGCTCGATCCCCAAAAAAACACTCGCATGACTGGAGATTCGGCCCGAAAAGGGACAAAAACTCGTACAATGTTTGCCCCCCCCAGCATGACTCCGCTGTGGTATTAGTTCTTTTGCAAATACAAGTGAACACGGGGCGTGCAGGTGGCGCAGTGGTTAGTGCGCACGACCCATGTACTGAGGCCTTAGTCCTCGACGCGGGCGACCCACGTTCGAATCTGGCTCGTGGTCCTTTCCCGCATGTCTCCCCCCCTCTCTCATCCCCCCTTTCCTGTCAGCCTACTGTCAGAAAAACGAGCCACTAGTGCCGTAAAAAGCTCAAAAAAAAAAAAATAAAAAAAAAAATACAAGTGAACTGTGCCGCCATCTAGTGGATGGTGGTTAGATCACTGAAAGAAATCCTTTCTAAGCAGACGCGATCAGTTAATTGGATTCCCTAAATTTTATTCAATAAACAATTAATTGTAAGTTGAATATTTGTTTACATCCCCAGTTTGTAGCAGTGGGCTACCTGCAGCTAATGATTGTTTCTCTTGAAAATGATTTTGTTCATATTGAATCCAGGTGCAGCTTAAACTTAAGGACATATTGATGGACATAAAAGTTTTTTGTCTGGAATGCAAAATGTTTATCTTTTACTATCTTGGTATAGTTACTGCTCTGAGTGGTTAGCTCTTTTAGCTAATGACGTGTCGGAGTCTCTCTACTACAGTTAACGATTAATTGATTACTAAATTAGTAGAATATTATCTTAATAACCGATTAATCACGATTGATCGTAATAATTGTTTCAGCAATAGCACTGGACTTGATATTTATTATTTCATTATGTTTTTAATTAATTATTGTCTTTATCACCCCAATCTACACGCTTAGAACGTCAGCTTTGTTATGGCTAATCTCAAGATGCCAGCATCTGCACTTCTTGTGCAGCAGTCTTTGTAGATCACCTTTATCACTTTATGCCCATCATGAAAACAGTAAAAATTGCACGCACAATTATTTGACAATTTTCAACATCAGGCCATCAGTGCCTATTTAAATGGCTTTATTGCTACTTTTAGGAAACCTTGAAGGACTAAGCTGTTCAGAGAGCAAACATCAAACCCTGCACGTCTCCACTTTCCTCACTTCCTTCTATGCCAGCACTATTTCTGCACCGTCACCCACCCCCCCTCCCCACAGAACGATGCCGTTAATAGCAATGCTCATTATGAGCAATGCTATTAACGGCATTTTTATGTCATGTATGAATTGCTTAATAACTATTGACTCTACTTCACATGATAGCTCCAGATTTCTCCCACAGTCCAAAACCCAGGGTCCAGACTCAGAGAACTTTGGAAGATTATTTTAAGAGAATATGTGCAAAAATCACAAGTTAAGGGTGACTTTTCTTTACTCTTTGGGTTCTCTGTTCATCAGTGGTGTTGTAGCTGTTATCATTCGAACCTTTATGTCCCGAAACCTGGCAGGCCAGATCAGTGGGGAGCCGCGGCTGGGAGTCACATGCCGCCCCGGGTTTATTAGGGTGATGGAGGTGTTGTTGACAAGGCATGCGACAACAGCTGCGGCTGTCCTCTTGCCGTGCTACGTTACCTCAGAGGCAGAGCCGTCTCTGGGTCACAGAGTCAGGATCAGATCGTTGGGCCGAAAGATTTTATGTTGTGGCAGAGCAATAAATAAGTTTCCTTGGGTCCCTGCAATCCTTGAAAGTTTCCTGAATTTCAACCAATAAGTTCAAGTCCCTAGAAAGCTTTTAAACACAGAGAAAAAACTTCACTTGTTTAAGACAGTAGGCAAACACACCGAAGAGACCGAGATGTTTGGAGGTCAAGACCAAGAGCTTGTATGGTCTTAGCCTCTAAAGGTCTCGGTCTGGGTTGTCCTTGATCTCGGTTGGTGTGGTCTTGACAACAGCCGATTTGTTTGTTTAGCTCTTAGGGAAAGGTGGGTTCACCTTAAAATAAGATCACCAGTCCATCGCCAACAGATAGAACCATACGGAAGTTAAAGTGTTTGCACTATTGTGCCACATTAGTCGCTTCGTTTCGTAACCAATTCCTTATGTATTTTCTTCATACACATTCACCGTTTGAACTTTCAGGAATTTCTTCCCCTTATTTTTTTGATAAAAGACGAACGGATATCGTATTTAAATCAAGTCCTATTTATTTTAGGAGCAAATTGTGAAGGAAGGGTTAAAACCTGTACTCGCACACGTGCTCCTATTTCTTTTCCTAGCCGCACTATTCTATTGTTAGGAGCAAATGCAAGTAGAACGCTCGCACTGTGCCGCCCTGGACACCCAGGTTTCCGCTGCTTAAACACGATCGTGGCACAGAGCAAAATAAAAGCCTAATGTCTAACTGAGGCTCGAAGTTTTCACCCTGGATAAATAAATATAGTTTTTGATTTAGTTTCTTTTTTCTGTGAAACTGTTTTGCTGAATCACTTATTTGGCTCGTAATACCTGTGCCTCCAATTGCTGCCTTTTTGGTGAAATTAGATGCATGCAGTGTGGATTCAAGACATGGATAGAAATTGAAACACTTTTTCATAAAGCTAACTAAGTGTTTGTTGAATTTCAACAACATTTTTAACGACAGTGAAGTAGTTAATTATTAAAGTTTGGATTCAGATACCCCTCAGCCTTCATGTTTTCTCCTCTTCAGGAGTAATTTACTCAGATTTCTCGCATTCATGTGTTACAAAGCTCTTCTAACTGATACATCTTTATGCTTATCTCACTCCGTTTCTCTTAGACCATTTCATATAGGCAGGCTGCTAATTACAGTGTGCTAACATGCTAAAGTTAGGATTGGTTAACACCAATTAGACACCAGAAAAAAATCTGTTTCTGACTTAAAAAAACCATCAAAGGTATACGATTGGAATACATAACAGACAAGCTTTGTTGCAGGTTGGAAAGTTTGCTTTATTGGTTCGTTCTGAGTTTGAGTTTGCCGCTAACGCTTCCTGCTCCATAGCTTCACTTAATTCTTAATTCTTTAATCTTATTTCCTAACCTCCTGAAACATCCTGCTGCCATTTCCTGTCCCTTCTAGCCCTGCGTAGGCCCCATAGCTTCCACAGCGATGTCTACTCCTCTGATGGTTTGGTGGCCCGCTCTTTTTCTTCACTGGTCCCTTCCAAAGCCCGGTCCACCTCTTCTCTGTCTTCACCGCCGTCTGATCCAACCCTTCACCTCCATGCTTTCCCTGACAGCCCTCAGACAGGTTTGTTATCTGGGGCCCTAAAACAAGTCAAGGCTTTCATCTATCTCTAGATCCTTTTTGTTTCACATGGCTTTCTTGTGAAATGTTCCAATGAAGGACTTTTTTTTTTTTGCATTTGGATTATAGGCAAAACATTCAAACTGTTTTTATTTGTTCTGTCAGATAATTAAAACTAGAACATTAAAGTACAACTTCCAGGCAATAGCTGTGATTGACACCAGTACACTGGCAGTTTACAGCGACACAAACATGGCAAGCAGAGCGATCCCAGCTCCTTTAGAGACTGAGGGAACTGGGCGGAAGAGAGGACGGTTCTGTGGATCAGCAACCCTGAGTGGTACCGGTTGGAGCCACTGGCTGAAAGAATCTGTGTGGTTCTGCTGCGTCCTCACACATTTTGTGGTTGTCATGGGGACCGTCAGCAAATAACCAAACCAAACATTGAACAAACGAAAATGGTTGAACGTTCATATCTTTAGACCCATTAACAGAAAATGAATGTCAAATCTTTATTTTAGACTAGAACGACGAGGCATACTGCAATTTTTAATGTATTTTAAAATTTTAGATAATTTTTCACATCAGAATTGACACTTTTTTCTAACGGCTTTTAGATCATGTTACTGAAAGACACCAAAGTAATGTTGGATCATTAAACTAGACTGGACAGAAGATGCAGACTGTTTTTTAAGCCAACTTAAATGCATTTCACAGATTGCTTTAGAAAGTAATACAATAAATCATATAAACCAGGGCTGCTCAGGTCCAGTACTCAGGAGCTCCCGTCCTGTAACTTTTAGTTGCATTTCTTCTCTAACACGCCTGACTTTAAAGGCTCAGACCATCACTTAGTTCAGCAGAGGTTTGGTAACAAGCCGCTCATTTGATTCAGGGATGTTAAAAATGGGGTGCATCAAAAAGTTGCAGGATAGGAACTCCTGAGGACTGGACTCAAGCAGCCCTGATATAAACCAACCAACAGCCTTTGTTGCTCCATTTTCCTTTTCTTTAAAAGCAGCTCCAATTATAATTGGAATATATTAAAATCCCTTTTCTGTTCTGGTTTATTTTAAGAACATGTTGTGCAGGTTGGTTATGTTTTTACTGTTTTTACTTTTACTAATCTGACCCAGACAAATTGTTTCAGTTTGTGGGGCACTGGGCAAGAAGTGGAAAAAAATCTGCACGGACAGGATCTGCTCAGTCTGCGTAGAAGGAGCCTCTCTATACTCACAGCAGTCAGTTTGAGATGAAAAAAATGAATCAGAGATTAGAAAGTCTGACGCAACTGGTGTGACCCAGGCGATTTCATCATATCTACAAATCTGAGTTGTTGTTTGCACAATTTAAAAGCCATGTTTGTTTAAAATATTTATATAAACCTTAAAGTGTCTGAACAAGGTGTCTTTTCTGCAGTTTCTCTTCCTGCTCTTTGCTGTAATCCTAAGATTTCCTTTTCCCTCTTTCTGCTTCTCACCCTCAGCTCTGCTAAGATCCCTCCCTCCCGTCCCGCCCGCTTGCCGTCCGCCTAAAGGTCGGCCCACCTCAATGGTGGAGTTGGGCTGTGCTCTCACTAAACCCACAAGCCTCCCATCTGCCCCTGAGAGAGGTAAAGGGACTGAGAAGCAGTGCAGAACCAGAGTTTTCTTTTTTTAAGGCTTTCCCACTACTTTTCCCGCTCCTCTCTTCCAGCGCCTTGGCAGACCGAATGGACGCCTCCTAAATGTCAGACCCCTCTCGTACAGCTTGCCCTCTCCCCCAAGTTTCTGCGTCTTTCTCCCAGTTGTCCTCCAGAAGTTAAGCTCTTAGTGAAAGAGCAGGACACAGAGATAACATGTAACGCTGCTCTCTATGTAAACTAACTCTCTCCAGGCTCTCTGGGACGTGCAACTGAAGACATTTTTTTTTCATTCCCCATTGCTTAAAATATCTAATTTATTTGCTAATGCCAAGCATAGGCTCCATTTAATCTGCTAATATTTGCCAAGACGCTTGTAGGCGAGTGTTTTGCTCTGTGAGGCCTGGTGTTTATGCTTACTGATGCTATCTGTTTAGTTTGGCTAAAACATCAAACAAAGCAGGGAAAATGTCAAAGCCATGATGTTAGATGTCACAATGGTTCATTTTTAAACATGTTCTTCCAAGGGCCCAGAACTTTCTGTAAGCACTAAAAGGACTCGCAACTAAGATCTTTTTTAGTTTCGACCCAAGTTCAACTCCTCCTGATCACTAAGTGGCGCTTGCCAGGTCTACCACGGTGCTACCAAAGGTTAGCATTAGCATTAATGGACCCAGCAGGTACCTTAAATTTTTGCTAGGTTAGCTAATTAAGTAGCTAATGCTATATAATGCTGCTTTATAGTTTGTCTGCTGAGCGCCTGAATGTTGCCATGATGACATGAAACATAACAAATAACATAATGCTCCGTCCGTTTGCTAACCTGTTGTGATGGTGTGCCTAATGATCAATGGAGGTTGACTTGATGGATATTAAAGCTGAAAATATCTTTTTTTGGTGAACTAAGTAACAGCAAGAGTAATGTATAAAGGGCAGACAGGGATTTGCTGTGCTCAGTAGCTAATAGGTTAGCCTCTTTTAGCTTGGTCAGCTAGCCAAGTTAAGCTACATGACCTGTAACTTCTTGTTAATAAGAGGAATGTCTGTTTTCTTTGTCTAAAATCTACAGGAAAGTCATTTTATTAGCATGTTTAATTTGAATTTTCCTTTCCTCAAATCTTTATGAAAAGAAGTAATGAAACAAATTGTTTGAACTTTTTAAACATCACAGCTCTGTCTGTCTTAAAACACCGTACTGGTCTTCAAGGTTCAGAACGATTGTTTTCGGCTTTTAGGTCACCAAATTAAAGCAAATATAGTTTGTGATAAATAAAGACACCAGAAAAGATTTGAATCATATCAAACAATAGTTTTTCTGAGCAGCGTTGCTGTATTTCAGCGTCATCAGCAGGGGAGGAGCTCCTGCTAATGTTAGGATTAGCGTTAGCCCTCAGAGGAGGGATTAAAACCAAAGTATTAAATGAGGTTTAGGTCTTGTTATTAAGAGTTTAGGTTTTTTTCAGAGCTTCTGTTGTGAGCTGTTTTTGTGTGTACTTCACAGAACGTTATTGGCACAAAACAGGTGAACAGAAAACAGTGTTTATCTCTACAAACAGCAGTCAGGGGTCATTTTACTCAAAAAGTTTGAAATTAGATTAGATATTAAACCTCTGAAATTCTTTATGTTTTTAAAAGAATTTAAGGAAAAATGTTAAAATTGTGGCCAAATGAACCAACTTCATGTGTGTATTATAAAAACGGTGACGTCTGTCTTTAGAAATTATACTTGGGCGGGTTTTAAATTTGGAAAAAAACGAACTACTGCATTAGTCCACTTCTAAAAATTAGAAGAAGGTCCAACAACAATCATAAAACAATCTCCAGGCTTCTCCTCTCGCCTCCCTAGCTTGTCTCATCCTCACCGTGTTTTATTGTCGCTGCCCAGCATTGATGTGTCACTTTCTCCTCCTTCTCTCCCTCTCATCCCCTCATCTTTCTCTTCCTGCTCTTTTCTTTTTCTGTGCCAGCTTCATCCTCTCCCACAGCTCAGTCTGTGGATCAGAAACAACAGAGAGAGACAGAATATGTTCCCCCCGGCAGACCTCAAGGCAGCCTCACTGTAGAGAAGCCCTCACCTAGTTGTCATAGTCCTTCATCCCCCCCTCCGCCTTCTGTGGCCCCTTCTCCTCCTCAGCCTCATATATCTGAAACTGTCATACTCTCCCCAAGTAGACAGGAAGCAGGTAAAAACGAAGTTGTGGTTCGGTTGTTGGTTACCAAAGCAGGAGAGCATGGGGTAAAATAACTATCCTCAAAAATGGCTGTGTAGGTGTCTGAAATTACAAATGTGAGTAATTCTACCTGTAAAGAAAAGCTTTATGTTTGCATCCTTAAGCTGATTCTTTCCTGAGAGGAGATCACTTTAAACAAACATTTTAAATGACACTTTATAAGGGTTATGTATTAAATCACTATGAGACATCGCAACAGTTTTTGCAGAAATTGTAATCTGACTCAGACCAGAGAAATGGCTCAGGTTACAGATGGCAGTGTTTAGATTTAGATTTTGTATTTGTTCCTTGTCAATGTTTATAAACATGTGATATCAAATGTTTTATTATTAAGAAAAAAAGTGAAATTTAGAAATACAAATTACAGCTTTTAAAAAACACAAATGTACTGGTACAAATCTAAAACCCAGATGGAGGTTTTACACTCCCTACCAGCTGGGGGCAGTAAAGCACCTTTTCATCTTCTTCTTCTTTAATGTTGGTTGTGAACAGACTTCAGGTGCGTTACCGACACTAATTAAGGAGAAGTGGAACAGCTTCATCGGTGGTTCTGCATTCATTTGTGATTTGAAATCAGAAATGTGATTCATTCTTGTAAATTTGTGATACTCGTAGATTTATGATTGGTTCTCATAAAATTGATATTTGTATTTGTAAATTTGGGAATTTGTACTCGTAAATATGTCAATCATGCTTGTAAATTTATAAATTGTACTTGTAGAGTTTCGTTCTGTGTTCATAAAATTGATATTTGTACTTTTAAATGTGTAAATCCTGCTAGTAAATTTGTGATAAGTATTTGTATTGTTGTAAAGTTGCATCTTTGTTACTTGTATTCATAACTTCTGAACTCGCTGTAACAGATAAAACATCTGATGTAGCATGTATCTTGGACAACGAGGCGCAAATACAGATATTACATTTATTGATGTTGTCTCACATCAACAAGTTCAGACACTTACACTTACGTTTTTATTAACAGTTATCTCACCTCATGTTGTTTTTTAGGCCGGATGAAGTCGGAGATGATCCCCAGCATCCACCTATTTACTTACTATTAACGCCTGTTTCTCTCTGTGCTTCTTAGAGTTTAAGAGGCAGCTGAGCACCTTGTGTGAAGAGGAGCACCAATGTTCAGGACCTGCAGGAGCGAGCCTGAGGACAGATCCGTGTGGGGTGGAGGGCATCCAAGCATCCGCAGGGTAAGCATATGGAGGCCTCGGCTGCTTAAGGCCGCCGACAGAGACGAGCCCTAAATGTTCTCGCTCTATCAAAATAAAGCTACAATTGTGAGTTACCAGCTTGAAACGTTTTGGCTAAAATAAACTTAATTACTTTTAATACTTTAAGAAGAATAAAATAAGCAGCGATTAGTATTCCTAGTATCTCCCTGAACAGCTTTAGTTTTACGCTTGTTCCTTGAGAGCAGTTTGAGGAAACAACTTTAATATATAAATACTTCAAAATATATAAAACAGGTCAAATTTCTAGATTGGAAGGTTCAGTGATCCAGATCTGCTTTACTAAAGAACCAGTTGCACTCAGACAGGCGTTAAGGTGGGAGGCAGATACTTGTTTTGTCCACAGCTCGGTATTGGCTGTAAATAAAAAGACGTGGACTATCATTTGAGTAAAAGCAAGAACACGGCCCCTTCTTGTTTTGTTTTTGTTTCAACAAAGGTGCTGAAGTTGTCAAAGATTTTCCAAACAGACTGATGACCATAAATGTCCACGTTTGTCTCAGTGCTGTTCTAGAACACCAGTCTCTGATGGGTGCTGTCACTACATGTTTACGTAGCTGGTGCTTCATGGGAAATATGTGTTTTTTTTTTTTTATTAAGACCAGTGATGCTTGAACCAGTTGGAGACCATCTGTTTCTGGTCTCTGCCTGAGAACGTGAGGATTTCGGTCTTTGGTTTGCTTTGGTTTTTTTCGGTCTGATAAATGTGCGATTCTTGCTCGTTAATTTCTGATTCATACTTGTGAATTTGTGATTCCCACTCCTGCATTTCTGATTCATATTTGAAAATTTCAGACTCATTCTTGCACATTTGTGATTGGCACTCATAACTTCTTAATTTGAAGTTTTTTTAAACAATTCTTCAGGTTCTGCTTCGCTCTTGGTCTTGTAGCCTTGATTCCTTCACTGGTGATGAAATTAATCCTTAATGGGAATCATGTTAGATTCTGAAGTCACGATGAAAGGAAAGCTGTACTTTAAAAAAGCACCAAAACATGCCTGTAAGGAAAGAAATACAGATAATAGGACGATTAAAGGAAGGTTGCTTTGACAACGACATGCAGTTCGTGAGAGACCCCTCTAAGGATTTTCCCTTTTTGAAAGGTTTGCTATCTGACTCCGTTTCCAGAAACCTGAATATCAGAACGTGTCACTCAGGTCCAGAAGCGCCGCTGTGGTTAAGTGTAAGCGACAGGTGGGTGAACTAGTTTGGTTCGTGATGCAGTGCAGTGAAACTTTTCCCGCCTCCACCGTCCGCCTCGTTCTTAGCTTTAAGTATCAGCAGTATTTTATGCCGTCCTTGGTTTTCTTTTTTTTTCAGCCCTGCAGCTCAGAAGGAAACTGAAGAAACAGACACTACTTTACTTTCTCTAGAGTCATTGAGCTGTGATGCTTTTGAACAAGAACGTGTAAAACATGGAGACAGTAGGTGAGTCTGCATCGGCTGCAGTGAAGCAACAGATGAGGCATGGCTTTACTGAACTCCAAGTTCCCACTACCACAGACTCATCCACACGCTTTCATACAGTTCACCTCAACCAATGCATGTGTCTGAAAGGGCAAATACTCCTAATAGATGCTGCAAATGGTGTGAAAGCTCCTTACTGAACGTATCCATGCTGCCAACACACCCACAGCTCTGCTTTAGTGCGGTCGGGAAGATTTTAGTAATCAGCAGCTCGCTTGACATACATGTGCCGTGTTTTGAAGAAACACATCACAACATCAGCTTCAGCACAGAATCTTGACAAAGGATGAAAACAGCTTGAAGCTTGTTGTATTTAATTGCAGCAAAACTCAATAAAAAGTAGTCTTCCATCATATTCCAAAGCAATCAGGAGGACTGTTTAATTTTGGAACAGTGTAGTATCACTGGTGGCCTTTAGGGGCACTAAACCTGGAAGTTTCAGGTGTACTGCCCCTATTGGCTAAAAGTTACACTTTAAATGGAAAAAATCATCTTGAATCTGGGAAACAAAATGCCTTTGCTTTAATTCTCTAGGTTTATATTTAGTTTTCTGCTAAATGAATGTGGCTCATCAGGTTTATTATAGGGTCCTAGAAGATCGGGATCAGAATGTGCTTCCATATCGTTTTGTGTGTAGCTAGGACCCGCCGTTGATGATAACAATGGTGCTTTCTTATATTCAGTGCCGTCACACCTAATAAATATTTAACACATGGCAACAAGGACCCAAACGTTTAGCTAAACACAGAAGATTAGTTTTTGCTCAAACTCTGTTATTCTAGAGCAGACTTGGGAGCCATGTGGTGAGTTTTTAAATATTCTAATAAAGCTCTTAAAATAAAACAGTAACAGGTGAGGAAACATGGAAACTTTAAAGTAGAGGAGAAAATGGGTGAACAATTAAGGAAACACAGTTTCAGAGAATTGAATAATTAACAGAAAGCTCTGGCTTAGGGAGAATTGATAAAACGGTGATTAACACGGGCAGGAATAAACTAATAGAACAAATCCAACAATCTGGAAATACTGACTAAAGAAAGCAAAGACTAAACCAACTAAAAGTGCCAAGAAAAAAAATGTAAAAAAGGCAACAAAAAACAAACTAATATGGTAAACCCCCAGGGGCAAAAACAACAAACAAAAACTGTTTAGCTGTTTGCAAAATCCAAACAGCTAAACAAACAACAGTAACAATATAAATTTAAAGGGAAAAACTCTAAACAAAGGATGATAAGCTAAAAAGTAAACAAAACAAATACTTAAACGGTTAAAGTGAAGAAAAAAAGCATACCAAAATTATTTATTTTGTCTCTATAAAGTGCCTTGAGATGACATGTGTTTCGAATTGCCACTATTTAAATAAACTAAATTTAACTGAAAAGTAAGATCTACTGAACTGACAGGCTGTGCGTGTGAATCCTTGGTTTGAATTGGGGGTTTGATCTAACTAAGCCACAATAAGAACACGCAGGATGAAATCTGCCGATCTACTAACCCAGGAGGTCATCAGGGAACAGAAACTCTGTTGAAGAAGTACGGTTAGGCTTGAATTGGTTTTTGGGGCACAGAAACAAGGTTGAACACTGGGAGGTTGGTTCTGGCTGACAGATCCAGGGAAACGGCAGAAAAAGGGTCAATGGCCAGAGATCCGAAGCCAGGACATGGGCAAGGCAGAACAGGGAAACCCAGGAGGCAGAAAGAAGATCCAGATCAGCCAGGCCGGTGTGAAAAGAACACAGGAAATTTACTCACATAATGGCTTTTGATAATCTGGCACTCTTTATCAGTACTGGAGCAGCATATAAAGCCAGGTCAACGGGTAGCGTGGATGAGGCGTTTCATACAAAGGCTGTTTGAAAATGAACTGTAAACAGATTGGATGGGTTATTTTGATCAGTTTGTACAACCAGGTATTTCAAAGACCTTCAGTGTTAAAAGTTAAGAGTCACAAGTTTAACTCCTCCTGGCCAGTAGGTGGCACACTGACACTCGTTCTGTACTATTTGCCAGCCAGCCACCAAAAGGAAAGCTGTAACCTTTGGATGGCTTCTGAAGCCCTTTGCTTCCTTAAGTCGGCACCGTCGCTCAAAAGCTTGACCAAGATTCGTCCTTTTTTTGCTTCTTTTTTAGTTTTTTTGGTTTGAATCTGTGAAACTCTGAGAAGAAGCCATTTCTCATGGATCCACAAGGATCTGGTAACACCTGTCTGTCTACTATTCCTATTGGTGCAGAACTCTTTCACCTCCAAGTTGGCCTGATAATCAGAAGTAAATGTTTGGATTTGCAAAATGTATCCTGCAGTTATTTATGTACTATATTCATTTTTTACTTTGTAAGATTAATACTTTTATTTTGCACGACTCTGCTCTATGGATTTATTACGTTATAAAAACAGGGATAATTTTGATACAAGGTTTTAGCTCTGATCTTTAACTTTAGGTGATATTCAAACTTTTTCAAGAAACTTTTGCTAAAATGGTTGAAACGGTTGCCTCTTCTATTAAGATTAAAATGCACTGTGTAGTTGGCTGCTATATAGTAATGCACATTTGAAGAGCTCCTTGAAACAAATCAATAGCTTCTTTTTTTTATCTGGTAATGTCCAAAACCCATGTTGACTGTATTTATCTATCTACCCTCTTTTTAGACATATGAACAGAGTCTCACAGCGACCTCCATGTCCATTGTTTAGCAGAACAGGAGAACACCTTTCTCCAGCCCCAAGAGCCATTTCACCACCAGAGTCACAAAACACTTCTGCAATGGGAACCATGAAGTGGCAAGAACCTAAAGTGAGAAGGTGGAAATGTCCCTCAGACAGGGAGGAGCTTCCGAGCATAAAGAAATCCTCTGAAACAGAACTCATAAAGGAAACTGGTTCTCCAGACCAATCAGTTAGTTTTTCCATGGTGTTACAAACTGATGATGATGAAAAAAGAAACGAGGAGGAAGCTGGGATAGACGACCAATTCCTTTTCTGCCAAACTATTGGAAATGAACTAAAGATTATTGAATCCCAAAGTAATGAGAATGATCTTAAGTCAGGAGCACACATGAAACAAATGGAGAATGAAAGACTCGTTTGTCCAAGTGCTCGTTTTGGGCCACATTATTGCAAACCAGAATCATACAGTAAACAATTCAGCTTCTCAGAGACCTGTTCCAGAAGGACAAACATAACCGGTATGTCATGCTTATCACCAACCTGTGTGGCTAAACCCTGGTCAGTGGATAAAACGATAATCTGGGAGGAATCATTTAATGGAAAGAATGAAAAACGGCCCCTTCGTTCATCGGAAGAGAATAAAAAACATGAAATAGGAAGCGTTTTATTGAGGCCATGTTGTCCAAGCCAGACTAGGATTCCAGGATTCCCCTCTGTGTCTCAAAAGACTGGCCAAAGTCTGTGTTTTACAAAACTATCAAAGAAAACCGTTAAAGTTGAAGAACAGTCAGAATCTCAATGGGATTTGCCTTTAAACATGAAAATAGAAACCAAGCTTTTACCACCTGTATTGTCACCAAAAAAGGATAGTAAAAGTGAGCAAAATATAGTTCCAGAAGCTCTTAATGTACAGACCACCTTTACACACCACATATCAGACATCACAATTTTAGGTTCATGCCCTAAATGCTCACCAATTGAAGGCATTCCCTCAGTAGTGAATCAGAAATTAACTGAACGGTGGATTAAAGACTACAAACCCTTCATGCTCATAGATCTGAAAACTCATACAGTCCCAATTAAACCCTGTAGTATTCAAGGGGCTATAAGGAACAAGACCTCTTTAATTCAGACTTTGGAACATGTAGTCATTTTTAATGGGTCTAGTGAGATTAAGAAACAAGTTAAAGGAATGGTTTCACTCTTACCAACCTGTCCCAGGGTGTCAAGAATTAAAGGCTTTCCCTCTGTTCCTCATCCTAAACTTGAATATTATAAATTCAGTGAAGTCAGTCTCCTTCC
>JAUZNJ010050777.1:0-30544 GCA_034780135.1 Jordanella pulchra | reverse complement strand
GATAGATAGATAGATAGATAGATAGATAGATAGATAGATAGATAGATAGATAGATAGATAGATAGATAGATAGAGTAGGCCTATTCTATTTTACTCTGTTCTTTTATGTGTTAAATTAGTTTAGATTAGATTTTTGTTCTACCATAAAGGGTATTCTTGCGCCCTTGAATTATTTTGTCCTGATTAACTCTTTGTTAATGACTTTTAATTGTTCTTCCACCATTTTTATTTATATTATGTTTCCAGGTGGCAAACTTGGAAAACTTCGATCTCGTCAAGACTCTCCTCGAGGCAGGAGCTGATCCCAACGCACGCGACAAGATCTTGATGCTCACCGTTACTCACGAAGCTGCGCGCGACGGTTTCCTGGAGACCGTGCGCGTGCTGGTAGATCACGGGGCTGACGTGAACCTCACAGACGAAATCGGTAACTTGCCGTTGCATCTGGCCGCGAAGGAGGGGCGCCTGGAGGTGGTGAAGATGCTCCTGAAGCTGACCACGGAGCCCCAGAGGACCAATGACATGAACCAAAGCGCTCTGAAGCTGGCACGAGACCACAAGCACGAGGAGACAGCGAATTTCATCGAGCAGTTTCTAGGTTCCTGTGAGTGATATAAAGCTTTTATGATGGTGTTTGATATCGTGGGTCTTTGAGAGCACTTTTAGTATAGGCTATAGGTTCATTAAAATGTTTGCGGTTTGTATTCTCATTCTCATATGTTATTTGTTGATTATTGTTCATAATAAGCTTTAAAACCAGTGCTTTACGTAAAGACATTTATCGATCTATCATCAGGTTTATTTTCCATTTTTGCGGCCAGTTTTAAATGACAATACAAGATCATGTTGGTGGAATTATATATATATCCACATATATATATCCAAAGAAAGGCAGGAAGAGGACCGCAGCGGAATGCCACTCTGTCCACGTCTCCTCGGGTACTGTTGTGGATTAAAACAACAGCAACAAACATAAAATACCAAAGTATGATTTTCTAAATGATTTTTCCGCTATACCAAGAGAGAAAATGACTGTATAATCAATACTGGCTTTAACAATGCATGTTTTTTAAAAGGCCCCAGATGTCATGAAGACTCATATATGTCCGTTTAAAAAATATACATTAGGCCCAAGTAGCCTATTATATTAAACTAAAGGAAATAAATAAATAAAAAACGAATTAGATCAGTTTTGTTGTATTTCATATAAAGGCTACCATCTCTACCATAATACAAATAAAGAAAAAAAAGGTATTTTCGCACACGGGGCACCGGGACTGCCTACTACAAGCCCACGCGAGAACGGACTGGCAGTTTTTCTTACCCTTAACGTGCAGAACAGTTTTTCATATCAGTGGAACTCGACTAATTTCAGAGCAGCTGCCAGCCGCGGAGTTGGAGCTTGGTGCCTCTTTGCGCAAAGAACAGAGAGAAATGGATAAATCCAAACCAAATATATCGATCATACCTTAATGTTGACTCAGACCAGGAAAATATAAGTTAAAGGTAATTATTTATCAACCCAGCATGACGCGAGGTGGAAGTTTTCTTTATTAAGCATCACAGCGGACGAAGATAGTGGATGAACTTTACCTGAGCTAAAAGCGCTGGTTGTGATGGTAAACAGTAGAGATCATCTTTGCAAGCTGGATTTGCATCAAGGTATAAAAAATATCTGACCCATACTTCCGTCAAAATCAAACAATTTACTCTTAATGTAGCTAAAAACATTTAGAGGTTCTTTAGATCATCACATGACTGCAGTCAGTATAGTTAATGATGATAAATGATAAACTACACTAATTAAACAAAGGTACAGTTTTATAGTTCTTAATAATCCCATACTGATAAATAAAAACAAAAGATATAGGGTGAAAGAAATGTCCAGGAAAAGGTTCTACATTATATTCAAGCCTCAAAAGTTTCCACCTTTTTCTTTACAGAAAGTATTGCATAGATATACAGACGCTCAGTGCAAACCAAGACTTGTGTTTCACAGCAACAACAGAACATATTTAGGAAAGAAGGAACATTTTATATAATCAATGTTAATCGATTATTTGGAAATCTTTCATCGTGGCTAAAGTAACCAAATCGAATTTTAGGATCTGATCATTTAACAAATGTTTCAAGAAAATCAATGAATCGTTTTTGAAATTCTCTGTGTTTAAAAAAGCTTTTGTTTATTAGAATGATTAAAAATTCAGATCTAGGTGTTTCTTATAAACTCAGAAGCTTGAAATGCCTTTTTCATTGTTTAACTACTTAAAAAAAAGAAAAAAGTTCAAAGTACATTTTTTGTACATCCTTCCTGTTTGATTAACATTGATATGCAGCAGTGTTTATTGCTGAAACAAAATATCTTTTTTTTCCAGTCTTTTGTGACAAGTGTTCTGCTTCTAACCCCCCCCCCCCCTGAAGGAACTAAATACCTTAATACAGTGTAGCACTGTTTTGTATTAAGGGTGTATCCCCATTGAATGACAGCTCCCTCCATACCAACACGTGTATTGTTGATGATGAGATCAGACATCTAGAATCAGCATCTGATTTTTCAGCCGTGGAGGCCAGGAGAGGGACTACAGTAAAAGCTACAGTTGAGCTGCTCTCTGGTTCACATATTCCAGGATGAACACTATCGCAGCTCCACACAATCTATCACACTCAGGGCCGACTGGAACATGAAGGCTGACTTGAACATTAGCTGCCTGACTAAAGTTTGCCTACACCGGGCCCCAAAAAGGCTAAGTACGCCACTGAGATAGATGGATGTGTAACAGAAAGCTCCGTGTTTACACTTTTAAGCTTTTTCCTCCCCAATTCTTTCCTAAGAAGAGATCACTCAATGCAAACACAATAAATAACACCACATGATGCATATGTGTGAAATAACTATAAAGCATGACAACAGATTTTGATAGAAATCATAATCCTACTCAAACCAGAGACATTGCTTAGAGTTACAGATGGCAGCACTTACCAACTGGACTCGCTTCTCCATGGAGGTCATCCTAGGAGAAGAGTAACACATTTTTATACACCAGTCTGCCACATCATCAAATCATTACCTACATCATTATATCATACACATGTTTTTACATGAGAACACTTCACAGGCCCAAGCCATATCAAAATATTACACTTTGTTATTAAGGACACTGCTCCTATTCCATTACCAAATCTTTGCTACTTACAGAATGAACATAACGGTATATCCTGACAGAAGAACTGTCCTAATTAGATAAACCGTTTAGGAAAACGTTAGCCTTAACATATTTTACAGATGTTCACTGACATTGTAAAATAAGTTTCAACAAAATGACGACTTGCTACTCCAATATACATAGAAAAATCCAAAACAATATACAGCACAACAACAATGTATAAAAAAGGAAAAAGTACAAAAAACAACAACAACACAGTTAAAACTTCAAAGTGTAGGCGGCACTAAAAGTTAAATAATAATTGTGTGTATGTTGAGAGTTCTGATAGCCAAAAATGTCTCTTAATCCTGTTGTTTATCTGTACAAGCCCAGACTTGTACAAAAGCAAAGGTGTGAGTTCATACACTGAAAACAGGTCCAATGAGTTTTACCCCGTTTGTTCCCTGCCCACAAGTGATTATTATTTTATTTTTTTCCATTAAACCATCCCCTGACACTTAATGATGAATTAAATTTATTTGATTTCATTCAAAAACTGAATATATAACTAAACATAATTGCTATACTTTATGTGTATTACTTAATATAGAGTAAGGCAATTTTACACATGTTTGGAGGGCCTGTAGACTTGCAATCTTGATTTTTGGGGTCACAGGCTGAAATGTTTTGGAGCCCCTACATCAAGGTCTGTAACCTTGCCTTTGTGGCTCACTTAATATACCAAACAATACCAAATTGGGTCTAGAACTGCCACAACAGCAGAAGGAAAAAAAACGAGGGGCCACTGTGTTGTATAAGTGACGTTTTAAAGAAGATTCTGTTTCTCTGAAAAGTTCTGAAGCCTTTGTGTTGAACCACCTTAAAAAAGGCTGTCTGGTAAAATGGCCAAAAGTGAGAAGAAGAGAGATCTTTGATATGAGCATTTGATCAGCCCACAAGCCTTAGTGTGCCTTGTGTTTGCAAAGTTGTTGTTATTTTTTGTTTGTTTGTTTGTTTTCCAAAACAGCTGTTTGCCAGACCACTAAAGCTCTGTCCCAAAAAGCAAAACATGGAGACTGATAACTACTATATCAGAGGTACAGGATATTTTTTCGAATGAAATAGCAGTGTTCAGCTCCAATTTCATGGATTTTTAGTTTTTTTAATTTTTAGTTTTTATTCCTGTTGTTTTATATTACAGTTTTGATTTTTCAAAAACAGAAGATATGTGATTTTTTTTTTGTCTTTGATCATTTTGTGGGGATAATGTTATGAAAACCCATCAGAGACAAATTCAGGAATGCAGATTTAAGAAATCAAATGGAAAGTAAAAATGTGAGAAATGTACTTATTGCCTCATATTATTACTATCACACATAGAACAGATCTTTTTATTTATTTTTTTTTCTATTTATGGTTTTTGTTGATTTGTATTGTTCAGTCATGTCTGGAAGATTTTACTATAAAGAGAGTGTGGCAGCTGGTTTGGCCTGACTACAGGAGCTAGCTGTAATGGAGGATGGTCCATAGGTCACTGAGCAATGAGATGTGCAGTTTGAAGAATTTACACTTTCTTTTTTATATTCATCTGGGGCTGTTTAATATTTAAATTTCAGCTCAGGGGAGCCCTTGAAGCAGCAAGCCTTTCTCATAAGTTCTTGAAGAATTGTTCTTCTAAGGCATAGTTTTATTTAGATTAAATTGTTAGTTAATATTTTAAGTACTGTCTATATATTAAATTACTCTGAAGCCTTGGAAAGAGAGAAGACGAGTGGAGAAATGGATTTTTATCTGACCATTAAGCTTTTTTTATATATCTTTCAGACATTATTTTGTTGCTCAAACATCCAGACTGCTTTATTTTGGAATCAGGACATTTCTTTTAAAGTATAGGCTAACTAAAAAGTTGTAATGCTTTCCTCTGTTTATATTTCAACAGCTTGAGTAAAAAAAAATAAATGTGGTCTAGATCTCAGATTTATTTTGTTCATTTGCAGGTTTGAGCATTTCAATATTTCACTATGAAACGAAAGAATGACATTTTGATCGTTTTAAAGTAATTGTATTGTGGTGTGGGTTGTTTCAGTTGTGTATCTCCATGCTTATTTTAAAACACCCAAGTAAACTGAAACTGTTTAATCTGTTTGAGAGGCTAGCTCATATTCCGCCATATAATCTGATTATTTGTGCCTCCTCTTCTCTCTGCAGGGTTCTAGTTGTCCTCAGTGTAAGCGGCCTCCCTGCTATCATTGTTAAAATGTTTCTCGGACTCATTACATCTAGAGCCTGATCGCTGCAGCCGATTTCAATCCGCGCTGCTAGAAAGAATAAAGTTAACTCGTTTCAAAGTGTTCAGTTCAATTTAGGCCTTGGTTTGATTTTATGTAAAACTTCGGCTGCATTGACGTAATCCTTATTTCTGTTAAGAGAATAAATGAATATTATATCAGAACATATTACAGAATTTGTATAGCGTTTTGGGGTTGCTTTATTTTGAGATGAGAAGACGGTTCTGTGGAGGAGGGGAGCCAATTGTTTTAAGGAAAAAAATAAATAAAAAGAGAGGGAGGAGTTAGAGGAGGACTCAGGGTTGTAATTGGCTGGAAACTGTTTGACGGCTGGCCTATCATCGGTCTGCATTACGAACAACATCACTTTACAGCCTTTAGGATTTAAATACGTTTTCTGCCAGTTTTCTCCCCTTTTGGTTTAGTAGGCGATGTGCTCACTTGTCAATATTTCCAATCCGTTTAGGTATTGCTGCAACTAAAATCTATGTTTTTTTTCTTTTTTTTCTCTTACAGACTCGGGACGTGGTCAGCGAAGATCAGGATCTGAGGTTTAATCCAAGAGAAACAAACGCAACGTTAGAGCACTTCTGTAGAGAATATCTGACATAATAAAAGCCAATAAATTCTTCCATGCTCTGATTTTCCCCCTGTGGCGAGTCATTGTGTTCAACCAATCACGCATTTCTCAGAAAAGTTTAGGATAGAAAATAAAACATTGGAACTTTTCAGCAAATTAATATCAGACCTACAGAAAAACTTCCAAATATCATGAAGTTTCAGAAACCCTTTTAGTTGCTTTAAAAGAAGAGATTCGAATAGCCCATTTGATGAGGTAACCTTGAAGCCATTTTATGGACAATAATACATTTCAAGAGACTATTTAACCTCCCAGTGACTGCTTTCTGCTTCCTTTTATTAGATTTTTATTACAGAGCATATGCATATTTAACCTTACAAGAAAAGTAGTTACAAGCATCCACGAACACACATACATTTTCCACACACATGAGAGAACAGCGTGTTGTTCTGTTTTTCAGAAATTAACAAGAAAATCCATAAAACACTCACATTCCTGTGAGAGTGGTCAATTTAAATTAAAAGATCATTAAAAATAAGCAGTCAGAATCCAACACCAACTCTGTGCTGACAAAGCAACATCTTGTGCATTGTGGAGTTTTAACAGGAAGAGAAATGTTCCAGCATCTGTGCACAGACCCTACTTTTAGTGAGACGGATTATTTTGATCCAAACTCCTGATAGAAAGCAGCTAAAAAAAAAAAACATGTTTTATTCAGATAGACGGTCTTCAGCAGCACTGTAGTAAAGGGCAGGTTTTTGGGGGCCAAATTTAAAATAATTTCTCATTAAAATTGAAAATCAGTATTTATCAACTGCCTTTCTCAAATGTGTAAAGTATAAGGCCATAGAGCTCCACCTGGGGGACATAGGACTAAATATATATACAACAGATAGAAAATACTGTGCAAAAAAACTAAGACGGCTGACCATCTATGCATCAGTGATGGCTTTCCACAAACACTCAGGATGGGAGCCTTAAGAATGGGAAAACTTTAACACACTCAATCATTTACTGGTTTTCTCTTTCTATAACATGATTGGAGTTGTATAAGCACTATAGATGAAGTTCACATGACATCCTGTCAGGTTTGCGGTTAAAACCAACAAAGAAGGAGAATGTAACTTAGCAAATATTTTTCTTGTGCTATTTCAGTAAACTGGATGATGTTGAGAATAGGAATGTAAAAATACGGAAGAGATGAATCAAACTGAGGCCTCTAAACGCAGATGAAGCAATATTTAAGATTATAAAATATGATTAGATTAACTGTAGGTTTAACCTGTTATAGTTTTCGGTTATTGTCATGGTGGTGAGTTAAAAAAAAAAAGTTGGTTTCTGTCAACTTATGGATGTGGACACATTGTTTTAGCCTGGTCTCCTGTACATCCTCTAATGGGAATGTGTATAAAGCAGAAATATTGGTTTACATTGTTATTAATGCTGATTTTCTGGTTCTAAATCTGACTAAAAGTGCAACAAAAAAAAAATCTGTTGAATTGTGCTTTTGCTTATAA
The DNA here is from genome assembly GCA_034780135.1 of Jordanella pulchra. Taxonomy (NCBI): domain Eukaryota; kingdom Metazoa; phylum Chordata; class Actinopteri; order Cyprinodontiformes; family Cyprinodontidae; genus Jordanella; species Jordanella pulchra. The sequence continues at coordinate 23,016 of JAUZNJ010050777.1, read as the reverse complement.
TCTGAGGGAGGAATCTGAACCTTAAAAAGGGACAGTTTTAACAGCAATCCAATACATTAGTAAATAAAAGCATACACTGAATGTCCTTTTTGTTACGCCCACATTATTAGTGAACACAAATTCAACAGAGCCCTTTAGTTGGGAAACAAAAACATTCACAGAACCAGGGGGAAGTCGATCCAAGTCTTTAACCCATCAAAGACGGAAACGATCTGTACAGACAAACCAAACTAAGCCAGTCTACTGCTGAAGACGAGTACAGGCTTGTTGTACCTCATCCATAAACTTATTGAGATGGATGTTTGTCTCAGGTTATCCCAGCGGTCCTCTTTGCATCGGTTTCTCAGCAGTGTCCCAATCTGCTTGAGGTCATCTCTTTTTCACCTTTCCTTCAGTTAAGGGCTCCTTCAGTTACCAGCAGTCTAAGAAACATGATAGTCCCTCCAGTCGAGGTCAGCCGTCTCCTCTCACTTCTGGTGGGAACATTTCAGAGGCTGGAAGTAAAGTGAAAGAACTGTGCAAGTGTCTGTATGTGCATATATATTTAAAAAGAATTCATAATCATGAATTTTTCTCAGCCCTGTCTTGTCTCTCATCCAGCCTCCTCCTGCTTGTCTGAACTACCGTCTTTATTTCTTCAGTCCTCTCTCAGATGCAGTCCTGTCCTGCAGGCTCACTGAGGAAATGTTGCACAAACACAGAGGCATTCGTGTGCCTTCGTTATTAAATACATTTATCTGCACAGAAACAAAACTGATCCAGTATTTTATCTCCTCAAATCATCGCCTAAATGTCATCGTTTTACTAATACAGGATATAAGTTAGCAGTGAGGAGGTTTATGTGCATGATCTAGGAGTCAGTTGGTCTCATAGGAGGAGAGCAGCGCTGCATCCACAGGCTCCATGCAGGAGGGGCAGGTAAAGGATCTCATCAGCCAGTCGTCTATACAGTCCATGTGGTAGATGTGCATGCAGGGCAGGAACCGGATGGGGTCACCATAAACAAAGTCCATCATGCAGATCACACACCTGTGGAGGTGAACAGAATTTCAGAGACAGTCAATATATTTACGTCATTGAGTTATTATTATTATTATACAGAATGGTTTCCACAAACTTCATACTTCACAAAATGATCAATGAACACCAACACTAAACCTTTCTATCTCCTCTAAAGCTCAGAGAGTTTATTGTGGAACCTTCAGGAACAGGGAAGGAGTATTTACTCTTAGTCGTTAGCTTAACAGCAGCTTCATCAAAAATATCAAATTACAACCACAAATCTCATCGTATTGTAATGGGACTGTGTTTGTTAAACAAACACAAAGCAGTGTGTAATATGGTTACATGGTTTTCAAAAACAAGAGGTCAATAGGTCAATAAACAATAGGTCAAACTCAGTGAGATGGAATAGACAGCCTGAACAGCAGTTTTCAAGTTTATTTGCAATTTCAGTTTAGGTCTGGACTTTGACTGGACCGATCTTTTACACCCATATCTATTCCACTGTAGCTTTAATTTTTGGGGTATCTTTCCTACTGAGACATGAACCTTCACCTCAGTCTTAAGTCCTTTAGAGCCTAATCCATCCTCTTGACTCTGACCAATGTGGAGATGAAGGCCTCGGGTGATTGGTAAATTTAAGTGGTATTTATTATTTATTTACTAATTATTGCCACATATGAGTCATGCTGAAATTAACCAAGAGAGACCAGATGACTTGTCTCTAGTTTTGGATAGTTTTATGAGAAGCATCACATTGAGAATAAATACTGTATATTTACAAATGACATATCTTCACTTTGTTGAACTTTCTGGTTGGTACCTAACAAAACATTTAAAATCTTAAATAATTAATACTTTTTGCAGGAGTGTTGCAAACTGAAGGCTTAAAGTACCTCTTTAGTCAAAGCATTGAACACATCTATGGAGAGTGGTTCCCCCTGATCAGCGTTAGGCTCATACTCACTCTCTGATCTTCTTTTCAGAACCATCGCGGCCCGGGTCGTACACACCCTTGGGGAGGTGCTGGATGAGTCCGATGCGTTGAGCAATGCGGACCTGCTCCTCTTCAGTCAGCTGAGTGGCCAGCCGGGCCTGGCTGGGCGTCGGGTGGTAGACAGGCACGTGGATCTGCTCCTGCAGGCAGAGACGTTCATTAAAATATATCCAACAATTATGCAACATGTAAACAATAGATTAAAGTAAATACTGATGTTAACTGAGGGTTCAACCTTTGCATTTTTAATCGGTTAGTTCCTCCACATCAAACCTTTTATTAGATGTTTATTAAGATCTTGTTCTACTAAAAAAAGACAATAACAGCAGCTGAGGGAATCAGTGAGTTAAAGCATAAAAATCCTGTATGATTAAAAAAAAACTATAAAGTAGAATATTACAATCAGAGTACAAGCTCTGCAATTAAGATCTGTTTGCAGCACTGATGTGTGAAATTCCTTCAGCATATAGTGCAAAGTACAAACCAATGAAAGTACCCAGTTGAATTTGTAGGTTTCAGAACCCAACTAACAGCCTTTGTTCTTAACCTGCATGTTACTATCCGTCTCATTATGACTTATGGGAAAGGTTTCCATTAATCGCCGTCAGCAGATGATCAAACTACACTTTCTAGTCATAAGAGAGCCTCTCGGCCAGTAGGTGGCACCGTTTGCCCAAAGCTGGATTAATTGGAAAAAGTGTTTGCTACTTTTACCTATTTTGTTTACTTTCAAAAAGCAATTAATAATAATAATAATAAATAAAAAAATACATTGAATATTTTTTAATATAATTAATACAACTTTGTTCTGATGGGATCTCCCACATTGATGTGTTTCATCTTTGTTTCAGTGACATTTCATGTTAATGTCAAGATAAATCTAGATTTATGGAAAGATTCAATACAGACCCTCTTTCAAAACTCGTATTCATTCACTAAAAACTTTGTCACTTTGTGGTCTGATGTTCCTTCCTCCTTTCCTTCCACTGAGCTCTACTCATACACCCTAAGCAGTTACTTGCGGTGCCGGCTCCACTTCCTCCTTTTCAAACACTTCAGTCAATTGATAGTTTTTCTTCTTCTCTTATAGTTTTTAAACCAGCAGAATAGCAAGGAAGCGGATTGAGTATCAAATCAAAGATCAAGAGCCCCAATTCAATATAGTGATTGTAAATATACTATAGAAACATGATTTTTTTTTATTCAGAGAAATGCATTTTTGAAAGCGATGCTAGCTCCCGACATGGCTTTTAGCAGTTGAGCATTTAAACCTGTGTCAGCAGGTTTTCAATGACCCAGCTTGTCTGCTGCTCTTCTGGCTTCTTTAGTCTACATAGAAGAATAAAACCGACTGACAGTACGACCAGAATAAAAGCTACTAGCAGGGCCTCCTACAGGGCAGCAGCTGTGATCCCTCACTTTGCAGTGGTCAGCAGTTTAATTGTCATATGTCTCCCATTTACTGCCAGGCTCTGATGACTGATAATAAAATAACCTCAGGGTAAACAGAAGAATGGAGCTGAGAAGCCCTTCTTTCCCTCCTTAACAGATTGTGGAGCCACACACTCAAAATCACAAACAGGTTCTGGCTACAGTCTGAAGAGGTTACTGTTCAATAGTTGTTTTTTTTTTTGTTGTTTTCATACAGAGCAGGTAGAGAGTGGAAACTGTGTGTAGATATAAGTGAAAGCAGATACAGGTGGCTAAAAGAAAAAAAAAACAGAAAAAACATTTGTGGGAACTGGTGTTTTAGAGACACGTTTTAATACCTTTTAACTGGGCCAAAAATTATGCAAACATTGTTTGACATTAATACAGGAAATGTTTATTTCAACTGCAGATAAATAAATAAGAAAGGCAGTGCTTAGACTCCTCACATCTCCATATGTTTTATGGAAACCTGCTAAAAGATACTGAGGGAAAAAATATAGATAATTAATCAAGTAAAATATTAAGTCACCAAATTTCTAGATTTCAGTGGAATCTAGAAAAAAAGCGAGGACAGAGCAACTCAAACATTAAGTGTTTGCAGCCTCTGACCTCTAAGATCTCTGTTTAGTAACTGCAGAGTCTCAGTGTTTGAACATAGACTGCTGACACCTGCAGACAACAAAGCAAAGACAACAGACGTTAGCAGGACAGGAAATATTTTTCAGTGTGATAACAGGACAGTCTACAAGTGGAGACCAAAACACAGAATAGGACATATCACTCTAATTCTAATGCAAAGCATTTTATATGTAGGCTAATAAGTTTATTTTTGGTCTCATCTGACCGGATCACCTTCTGTGTCCAATACTAAAGAAGTATGGCGTTCTCAAGGCATTTTTTCTGCCATTTTATCGTTAGTTTAGGTGGCAGCCATGTCCTTTGGCTTAATGTTATTAGAGATTTCTTAATGAGCTTTTCAAAGCTTAGAATAAGAAAACCTCAAAGGGTGTGAATACTTTTGCAAAAAAAAAAAAGACAAACAAAACACACTCTTGGGAAAAAAAAAGAAAAAAAAGGGCAGTTTCACTTTCAATAATAAACATTAACATCAGACTTTTGGCTTGCTGGAACAAGACAATGACTTTCAAACCACTCGTTCTCATAATGCACCTGAAGTTTAAAAGCCAATCAGATACTGGGCTTAAGGTGTTGTCACTTCCTAATTAGTGTCCCCAAAAGAAATTTTAAACGGCAAACCATTTCAGTTCTACAAAAAGCACACCTGCTTGACAGAAAACGGCAGAAGTGAAGCATTTATGTGCATCTATACAAGTTAAGAAGTGTGTCTTGTTTTGATGAATCCTCTGACGTTCGTCTGCACTGAGGTTCCTTATCTCTAACAGCCAGGTCCAACACGGATGAGTCAGCCTCCGTCAGTCTCGCTGCACAGCGAACCGAAATCACAACATTCAACACACAATAAACTCCAAGCAGCTCTGATGATCACACAAACACATGGGCTGCTAGTCCCACCCCTGTCTTGACATTTAACTAACAAAGCTACAACAGCAGGGTTTTCCTTGGAAAAATCCTTCTTCCCCTCAAGTCTAATTCGCAAAACAATTTTCCCCATAAAACTACAAGATATCACTGAGCTCCCTCTGGTTACTCATAACTCAGAGGGGGAGCTAGCCCTTTCCAAAGAACAAGATAGGAAAGCATTGGAATGGGCACTAGTCATCAGCCTGGCATGTATGCAAAGAATAATAACAAACCAATCTAAGCCCGGTCGAATCCAAGTTAGGTTTGGGTGTATCTGACAATCTGCTGAAGAGTAAGAAACAGGTCAAAGCAAACATGTGGAAACGTTTGTGTCAAATCCCCACAGACATGAGTCTATGTTTACAACACGTGGGTTGTCTTTACATGCCCTGTGTTTTCTTTTTTTCTGCATACTTCTGTGGCAGTGTCAGACAACCACTAATGGGTCTAGACGATGCTGCGCTCTGTCCAGAGGAAGCACATTTTTTTCTTCATTCTTTACAGAAAATTCGTCTTTGTGTGATTGCAGCCGCAATTTAGATATAACAATCATTTCATCAGAACACTGAAAAAAAAGAAGAGGTAAGGCGAGAGCCATCAGAGCTCAGCTGCTAGATGCTGCCCCCCCCCAACACTTATGCTAGCTATGATATATTATCAAAGAAAACACCAGTTCTTCTGAGAGATAAACTCTGAGAGACCAGATTAATGGATTTTATCCACTTCTGGGTAAACTTTTAAACCCTAAATCTACTGAAACAATGCTTTGGTTTTCCACGTGCCTATGCGGCATACTGTCCTACATAAGCTGAAAGCTTTCAAATTCAATTATCTCTCAGAGAAGGCAGACATCTTTACACCTGATATCTCAGACCTGATATATGCTGCCAGCAAATAAAAAACAGAAAAACAACCTAGAAAGCTAAAAAAAAACACTGCAATCTAAATAAACATTAAATATGTTTTTATCAGTTTTTTTTCTAGCGTATTCTTTGTGCTATATCTGACACAGACTGAAGACAGCAGAGAGCATCTTCCCCGGGTATTATTTCCACCAGGTACAGCACGTCTTTAAGTGTTCAGCTGAACTTTAAGCATAGAAAAAGCGGATGACCAAGTTTCTCAGACTGGGTTCAGATTATTGAAGTGCTGCGTCATTGGGGGGGGGGGACCAGATTTGATCCAGTTGTTTATAAGTATACTTTAACTTAGTTGTTAAACCTCTTATGAAATGTTGTCGGTTTAACCAAAAAAAAAAAACAAAACTCTAAACAGGCTTTCAAAGGAGCAGAAAGCTTGAGAGGCTTCTGATAACAACTGCTCAGCTCTTGTGTTTATTATGTCATCCCTTCTCAGACCACAGCTGACTGACCTAATTACACAGTGGGAGTGACACCCCAGTACAGTAATGGGCATGTGAGGACAAGAAACCGTCTACAATTTGAGATGAGGAAAGATATGTGCATTATTGTTAACAGACATGTAACAACAAAGACTAAATGTTTAAAGATAATTAATACATTTTGTGAGCTGACATGCTTTTCTGACTGCTTACATGATATATTCAATCCTTTCCTGTTGCAATAACAATATAGTTGTTCTACTAAAAAAAGTTATGTTTGAGTCAATAAATGATATAAAAGCACCAAGATAGCTCAAAGTAACAAGGTATTTAGTAAAAACTATTGAACAGAAAGCAATATTATAAAATGTTATAATCTGCTCATATTTTCTTCCACAACTCAAACCCCTGTTTGAAACACATTTAAACAAACAGCATCGGTCAGTTATCATCTGTGCTTAAAACCAAGATCGAAAAAATAAACAACGGGATTTCCTCAACAACAGCTGTCTAAATGGATCCTTTACAGTCTGTTAATGAAACTTTAAAATATAAATACCAAAGGTAGACAAAGATAAAAAATAAAATAAATAACATAGACAAAAACAAAGATGATCTTTTTGTTTTTAACTGGCTAAACTGAGCTAAAAACCCGTATGTAACCTTTCGGGGTTCATTTGACCCCATTTAATGTTTGAGGTCTCTAAATAAATATCTGACATCAAAAGCCTTTAGAACCAATTTGATTGTTGATCTTCGTGCTCTCTATTTCTGCCAACTTAAAAAGACATCTGCATTTGTTTTATGTGAAGAACATTTTGTTAAAACTCTTTGACCAGAAACGTGACAAATAAAAATAAGTTAGAGACAGAGAATAACACGGACCCTGATGATGATGCATTAAGCGACGTCCAATAAACATTTTTACAGGAGTTTACAGGTCAAGAGGCAAAGCGACAGCAACTGCTTCGGCTGCTGATACTTGAAGGGTAAAATTTCCAATAAATACACTCCACCTAATTTTCTCCAGTGTCTCAAGCTTTTTAATGATAGAGAAAGAAGGCAGGGCAAAACACAGCCTAACAGACAAATATTAAAAAGCCATCAGAATAACAGATGGCTCTTTCCTATTCTAGTTTGACTGTTCAGGATCAACTGAGCCACTCCCAACTACAAGGTTTATCCAAAAGGAAAGTGTATTGAGGCATAAATCCAGATAATCATACAATAAAAGGAAACAGCTTCACAGCAGAACATCAGGGAGTGATGTGGTCTTCATTATTTAGAGATGGATGAGGCTTTGAACTACAAGGACCATTTCCTAGAACAGGCAAAAGTGAGCAATCAGGAAAAAAAGGCCTCGGTCTGAAGGTTTGATCAATAATCCATTGATTCTTTCAGCAAAGCTTCCCCGTTTCTTTAGTCGGGTTGAAATCCAGATGACAGATGCCTCCTTTTCATACACATCATTTAATTATTTAATTGCTTTAATTAAAGGTCTCAACGGGTGATTTTTAGTTTTTTTTTTTATGTACCTTTTCCACCTGGATCACTGTCATTACCTTGAAAACGGTGGCATAGAAACATTAAAATACCACAAAACGGGTTCATAAAACACACAAACAAAAAAAAAAATATATATATATATATATATATCTGCTTTCACCGAGGTAATGTAAACCATAAATGTCTTTGATGCACAGTATAGATCTGTCCAACACCTGAATGCTGCTGACAGTTGTTTTCCAGTCATTCATCTGTACAACTGATGGCTGCCAGATTTTTATAAAGTCAGCCCTTATTGGCTGTAGCATCCCTTAAGGTACAAAACAAACAAAAACAACTCTCAGACAAATATTTATAACAATCGGCACAATTAAGACGTTCATTTTAAACAATTCATGCAATCAGTTTAAATACTTTACAGTCTTTAACATAGGGCTATTTTAAAAGCTTCATATAAATGAACTTCAACTAATATAAGTTCTTGTACTGACATTGCATTTAGTTTCCCATGTTTTAAAAATACCTTCCTTAAACCCATTGATAAGGCCTGGCTCGACCCAGTAATAAACAAGTTCTCTGCCTGTGCCTTAAATATCACCAACACATACATCCTAAGATTGTCAACAACAATAACACGATCGGCAACACACATATTTACAGGAACAACATGCCCTAAACGTGTAGAGATGACCTAACTCAGGAAATGAGGTCACCTGGAAAACAAAGTTTGCTTGCAGGTTAAATAAAAGGTTGATAAACTTCTGTGAAAATAAGCTAACCTTTTATAAAAAGAAGAATTATTATACTGCATTTAGAGAGTTTGAGACCATAAAAAAATTAAGTTCATATTGAGAATCTAGATATTTAATAAATATTTATTTAATGCCTCTTAATTTTAAGCAAACCTACAGGGTCTGATTTGTTTTTCTTTATAGACTTTCGCCTATAAATGCCAAAGGAATGATCATTTATTAAAAATATGCCCGGAGGAAGGACCTTGGGATATAGGAAAGAGGATTAGTTTCCATGTTGTGAAGGGACGGGATCAGTGAGTTGAGATGTTAGATCTATAAACATCAGATACAGCTTCACATATTCTTTATTTAAATAAAGGCGATCATAGGCTGATTTACAGGCTGGCATAAGTAGAAACGCTGGACAAAAACTAAAGAGAATTTTAATACGTTTGCCTACATTTTACTATGTAATAAACGTTTTTTAACTTTGTGCCGGGGTGGGATTGTCTGAGGTTTGGTCTAAACTTACCTGATAAGGGGGCGGTGGTTCCTGGTCCAGGTCAGCACCGTCTCCATAGCTGGCCCGGTCTGACTGGGATTCATGTAGCAACGATATATCATCCGAGGTCGGAGATTTCAAACAGTTTCCCATCTCCTTCCTCTTCAGTCAAACCGAACCCCCCGGTCTGTGTCTGTGGATTTCACTACTCACTTTCACAGAAAAGGTTAACAGAAGCGTGAACCATTCAGAGCCAATAAATATCCTCTCCCAGACGATGGGAGAGCTGCCTGGTTTAACAACAAAACATCCTTCGGCTAACAGCTTAGACGCACAAAAAGCTAGTCAGCTAACACCAGCCTCGACTCAAAAGGATGATGTTCATTTGCGAGAAAAACAAATGGAAAGCTCTGACAGTATTAAATATCTACTAAACCAACCAAGAGGAGACCATGTCCAAGTCCCTTGTGCCAAGTGACAAAGAAAAGAGCATTATTCCTGACTGGAAGCTGTTTAGCTATCAGGGGCTTTCCAGGTTGAGAGCAGCTGCTGAATAACGACAAAGGTGAAGATGTAGCACCGCCCCATGAGGGAATAGACCAATGAGCTTCCATTTACGTTCACGATGGTCTTGGCAACAACCAATCAGCGAGGTGGTCACATGGTCTTACATAGAAAACATAAACATAGAGCTTTTAATCAGATGAGCCGTTTCCCACTCACCGTAATGGCTGTTCTTATTTGTTATTCTTATATTTTTGTCTTTGAATACAACTTTCTAACATTTTAAGTCTCGTGTTTTATATGCCCGCACGTGATCTCTTTATCATGGACCGTTAACATACGAATTTATAAATATTCACTTACATAATTATGATCAACCTAAGGGTTTACTCACAATTTAACCTGTAATTCAGCAACACTTATTCACTGGAGGTTGGTTCATCTCTACACATTTAACACAGACATTTTTTCAGATTGAGGACTTAAGCTTATCTTTGCAAGATAAGCAAAGCGACAAAGGATGTAAAATAGATTCCCCAAACTTATTTCAAAACAAGATTAGGAGAGGAAATAGAATGAATGTGTACATATGTGGAATACAAACAACCATTCCAACTGTTAAACATGTTTGGAGATTTGTGATTTTATGGGCCTTATTTTTCTCCCAAATAGAAAGTGAACTTTATTGGATTCCATGTAATCATGAATTTGTAGCATATCAAAAAATTTCACAAAAAAAGCCAATTTTATAAACAAAATTTTTTAAAAACCTTTAACAAATCCAAGTGGTTACTTGATCTTTCAATCAGACAATGACCAGAATAAAAGTGTAGATCGAAGTTCTTTGCGATTTCAGTCCCAACATTTTTTCCCTGTTGGTATTTATCAATGACAAATAGTATTGTTCAAATTATATTTTCCCTCACTGAGTTATTAAACTAAGATAAAAGGTTGGATTTTTCTACAGTAAACTGCAGTAAAATAAAAATGATTCAGATTTTTTTACACATGATTATGAAGCATGTTAACAAACATGTCTGCTTTTGTAGAGTTGCATCACCAAAAACATTCAAAAGATTTTCTTAGTGATGGACAGATAATAAATAAATAAAGCAAATAAACCCCAGCGAGCTGTGCTTCTTGTTACTGTGCTGTATGTGTGTGTGTGCTTTATATTGTGCAATCTGTAGTATAATGATGAAAAACAACAACTGGAGTAGGTTGTTCAGTTGCACATTATAATTTTATCATAAATTACAACAAAAAAAACATGTACAGGAAATTCCTTCTGATCGGTGGGTAACCACATCCAATACAACATACAGAGTGTAAACACCAACAGCTTATAGTTTAGATTTTCTTCCAGCTACAGCATATGTAAATTCAGATGGCAAATGAAAATATACCTTTTACTAACATCCAAAATATACTTTCCTATATTTTGCTGAAACATTCCAGAGACTGGCTGCAGCTACAATAAATCTATGAGTACAATTCCTCCACCGTTAAAATGTTTTTGCAACTGACTCCATGTAATCAAATTATATTCCTATGTTGTCTTGCATATAAATAAATCCTAATTATTTCAACTTTCTGAAAACCACCGGAGTTTGTAAAAGGCTGAAAAGTGCACAACCTTTCTCCATAACCCATCCACCAATCAAGTAAGAGGAGAACCATATTTGTTCGTATAGAGTTAATCTGACGCAGGATGTGGTCGTAACTTTTGGGTCCTGTAGGGTAGTTCTAGGAAAGAGGTGGGTCAAATGGGAGCAGCAGAGTATGTCAACCGATGATTCTCACAATCTGTCTAAGCTGTAGTGGTTTGTGGTGCTAAAGAGTTTCCTTTAACTCGTAAAACGATGCAGCAGGCAGACAAGTGCGTAGCCCTGATCACTTTCAAAGGCCTGTTTGTTTAACCTCAAGTAGCGCTGGAACCAGTCCCACAGACCAGGAGCCAAAAAGGAGAGAGTCTGCCTTTCTAAAAGACATGTTCCTCTGTCCTCTTAAAACAGGACAGTGTGTGTAAAAGGTGCCGTTTAAAGCAGGTAAATCTAAATAATATCTGCAAGTCTTGTTGGCTCTTTGACCTTGGAGAGTTGAGAATCAAATGGATAGTTTACAAAGAAGAAAATATAGAAGGGGTTTTCCAAAGTGGTTGTTTCAGTTTTGTGTTGTCTCAAAAAGAGAATAAAATGATACTATCTTACTAGCCAGTATTTGATATTTCAAAGTAATAAACAAAATTAAAGATCAAATGAAAAGTTTTCTTATACTGGCAAACACAGTGAATCAAAAATATAGAGTACATAAAAAAACAACAAATAGAACGAAAAAATTTGAATATTTATAAAATTTTGGTTAAGTTTTAATTAATGGCCAAAATATATCTGTAAGATTGGAGTTTTATACCATTTTGTGTCAACTAGGTTAACACAGTCAATAAAAAAAATAGGAAACATTCAAAATAATGCTTCTCATTCTTCATGTTTAGCTGCAGACCCTAAAATGGGCACATCAATAGTGTACAATGATGGAAAAAGAAATAAAAAAATCTTGTTCAAGGTTTGCAGCTTTTACATACACACCTTTTTTAACCCAACCAGGCCTTTGCTAAACTTGACGGGATGCCGAAGAGATAATTTAACCATTAGATTCAACTGTTTTAAACGAGGGACGTATCTAAAATTTGCAGGGTCGTAACACCTGAGGACTGGATATGGAGATCCCTGTTGTATTTGATCCTTTTTCTGCTTCCCATTTGCACTCATTCCACTAAAATACCACAGTTTCACATAAGCACATGACTCACTTCTCAACTCATTCCCGTTTCAAATCAGATCAGGAAATGAAGCTCTGTGAAATATTTTGCAGAAACCAGAAGAAGAAGTCAATGTAGGTCAGACAGAGCTGCAGATGTAAACACCAACAGCACACATCAGACCAAAATAAAAAAAAAAACAACAAAAGCCTCCACAGTTCATGAACAGAAAAAAAAAGGCCAAACAGGCTTCGGCTGGTCTCGCTGGGTTTTGCACTATGGGACTGCAAACAGAAAGCGGTCACTGCACTCGTGTGCCCTGCTCCGTTTGTTATGGACTGGAAGGAACATGGACGCCATTCTCCCCAGTTTCCTTAGCTTTGTGCAAAGCAGCCTGGATACGGAAGTGCGTCCGTGACTCCATGGAGTAGTTTTTATAATTTTGCCTGAAACACAGCAGCAAAAAGAAAACATAAAATTATAACATATCTTTTCATGTAAATGTGTTGTACAGTTAAAGATATTTATACCCCAAGCAGATTTAGATTTTAAATTATAGAAATTTAACCAAAAAGTTCATTTTTAGGTGACATTTCTCAAAAGTTAATAAATCTGTTATCTTGTTTAAAAAGAATATTTTTTGTGATCAATCCTATGTTGAAACACACGTATGGAGTTTTTTTCAGCTTTTATGATGAGCTCCAGATCACTAAAAGTAGAAGGCCTCCTTGCCACCCCCCTAATCTCTAGCTTCCTTCATAGATATTCTATCAGATTGGAATTTTAACTCTAGCTGTTTCGAAGCCTTAACAATTCTTCAGGTCAAAAAAATAAACAAAAACATGTAGGTATAATTTAAACAAATGCTTTCGATGTAAATCCTCAAGGGGTTTCAAAAATCTGGCATTAACAAACATATTTTGCAGTTCAAAGACTTACTTTGCTGCTTCTAGCAGTTTAATAGCTTCATCTTTTCTGCCCTGCTCCAGACACAGTAGTCCATGCTCAAGTAGGGCATTTGGTACCAGGTAATGGTCATATTTGATCTGAGTCTCACTGCAGACAACAGCAACAAAACACAACAACTCCAATTTAAGCATTGTTGGGTTTGGTTTTCCACAAAAAGCAACAAACAGCATACCACATCTCATTACTAGAAGGATCCAACTGGTTAGACATATTAAACAGAAAATGAAGATGTATTAGATTTATCTTGATCTGTGTTTGTGTGACTGTATGAAGCTTACTTGCAGAGAACAAGGGTAAAGTAGTGTTCAGCCTCCTCATGGTGCCCCAAGTGTTTGAGACAAAGGCCCTTCAACAGGCTCAACAGACACTGATCGTCTATAGAGTACTCTGTCCCTGACAAATTAAAAGCAGTACAGACACAAAATGAGTCTTCATGTCATCTTTATATATATATATATATATATATATATGTTTGTGATTTTATAATAATTTTAATATATTATATATAGGCCTGTTTGGCCTATAAAAAGTAATTTTAATTTTATAACTTTAATTGGGAAGGAAAATAAAATTGTGGTTCGCAGTGGTTCAGTTTAAATACTTATGTTTTCCTTCCATTTTGAAATTATCTGTATAACATAAAATACTATTAAACCACAAGTTTCTAGCTGAAGCATAAAAAAATATCCAAGAGTTGAAAGGTTAGTTGCTGAGAGGTTCTCAGAAATGTTTTAATGTTCTGTATCAAACTCATACTGATCAACTTTAGCTAAATCTAAAAAAGAAACACAAAGCGGATTATAGTTTTGCGTACTTGGAAAATGTTCAAGTGTTGCCTGCGCTTCATCCAGGGTTTTCAGCATGGCCTCAGTTAGGTCTTTGTGTTTACCAATGACTGTGTAGCCGTTCCAGATGTACATCATCTCCTGAGCATCACAAAAAAGGCAAAATCATCTACAGGCAGTGGTCATTATCATTTCCTATTGTCACAACAAAAGGATGTTCTTTTTAGCGCACTAAGAGTCAGCAAAAGGCTCCCAACTTTGCAAACTAAAAGCAACCATGTTTGCCTCAATATCTGAGTTTTGATTGGTTGAATCAAATATTTACCAATGCCACACATAGTTATCTGCATACCATCACTCACCAGCCACAATATCAGTAATCTGAAGGAAATCTGACCAATCAGAGAGCTGGAATCCTGCTTATATAACTGGACTTAATCGATTTTACATTACAGAGAACCTTTGTTCTCTAAGAAGCAGGATTTGGGTTTCATCAAAGGATAAATGACTGTTAATAATAATACATTTTGTGGTTACAGCTTTGTTTAATCTACTCTACTATACACCCTTGTTTGTACAGAAACAATTGCCAGGTGCTTTTTCATTAGATCAAAATTTCTCAGCAGGGTCCAAAGGAGTCCAATAATGGCAGATTAAAGGGGAAACCCTCTTTTCTTTGATAAACAGTCATGAATGAAACTATGCGTGTTCCCGTTTTTGATGCATCAGCAAGACTAACAGGACAAATACATTTTCCAGTACTGACCAGTGGAGGAGCTGGAAGAGGAACAGGATTATCTGCAAAGTAACGACGGGCTTTCCTGATTGCAAACTTCTCTGTTGGCAATGATTTTCCAGCAATTTTCTGTTTCAGCCCAGGAACTTGCCTGAAACATATGAAAAATAAATAAACATAAATTGCAGAATATGTGAGAAAGATGTACATTAAATCTTTCTAAAATACTATACCTATATCCAGAAATCCATGTCACTTTAATTGACAAAAAACAATCTGACACTTGCAACTTTTTGTTCCTTTATTTACTAATAATACTAAGGAAAATGAGGAGTACTTTGAGCGAACTTAAGGAATTATTACCATTTGTTTTTTATACAAGTTATTTTGTTAAGTTTCCACATCAAAGTTGTAGGTACAAGATGGGAAAAGAGTGAAAAAGTTGCCAAATTTCATCCCGTAAAATTCAGTATCCCCATCTTCCAAACATACACTGAATAAAAAATAAAATGAAGCAAAAACACTTTGGATTTTTGCACCTATTTTTCATGACATGAACCCTAAGATGTAAAACATTTTATAAATACACACAAAGAAAAAAGCTTCTCTTAAAGATTGCTAACTGCGACAGCACGCTTATGTATTTAGTTGCTCATTTTTATAATGCTGAACTTTGTGAAAGGAAAGCTGTAGACGTTTCTTTCATTGGTGCGATATATAAAACGCTCCAGACGCTTCGGAGTCTCATATCTCTTTCAAATCTGAAAATAATGATTTTCCTAGTAATCACACAAGAGGTTTTCTGGGAGAAAATAAATGCTGTTATTGTTAATTACAAGAAATGGCATCATTTCCATGAAACTTTTTACTGCTCTAAAGAGCCATATCTGAAGACGAAGAGAGAAAAAAAATATTTCTCTGAAAAATTAACCAAATCTAAGAACTTCTGTTTTATTTGTAGCTTTCTGTCTTGGGGAGAAGCTTATGCTTTATCTTTCACTTTCTCAGGTTTTTGCCTCAAACAAAACCTTTAAAATGGTCCCCGAACTGTTATGCGTGTCTGAAATGAACTGTCAGGATGACTTATTTCTCTTTCACTGGGTTGTGTGTAATTTGAGCATCATCTGGGTCCATACCTGAACAGAGTTAGTGCCGTCTCTCCAAAGGTAAGGCAGTCATCCTCAGTCAGCATGCTGAGATACGCTGCTTTCATGTAAGCATAGGTAGCCTGGGGGGGGGGAACAGCATGCTTACTACAGCACTCTAATTATTTAGAAATTAATCAAATAAACCCAAAGTTAGTTTTTTTTATATTTTTCTCCTTCAATAGAGAACAGATTTAAACCATAATTTCTATCTATATTAAATTAAGCTGCTCATATTTAAAGGTTGAGCGAAAAAAAGGGCTTTTCCTGTCATACCTTGGACCATGAGTTCTCCTTGCTTAGCAGGTCGGCGTAGAAGTAGGCCATCTTCCAATGCCTCTTATACGTGAAACACCACATCAGCTCCCAGTAGCACATGTGGTGGAACTGTTTCCACTCCTGCTGAGCCTCACAGCACTCCTCAAAGAGTTTGATAGCCTGTCCATAAATGCATAGTGGTGGTTATGTTTTCATGAGTCTGTGCATTCTGTAAATCATTCAGGACTGCAAAACGAGTTATTTCCAATACCATGTCTTGAAAACAGTCTATGCTTTACATCCACTGTGTCAAATTAAATGTAAAAAGCTGATTCCACAGTGGAAGTGCATCAGTAGTCGCTGTAATAAGTGCTATCTGAAGCTGTATGGTTCTCAACATAGATTCCTTGAGCATTGGGACTCCTGACCTTCCTAGAAGCCACTATGAGCTATACGGTTGCCCACAAAGGTTATATCAAGGAGTTTAACAAACACACAATTTATTCCCGTGAATTTTGTGTGACAGATTCTAATGTTCACACCTTCATATGCTTTGGGAGTTTTAACAGAGAGCATCAGCCATTTACTATGTTTGTTTAACTTTCCAGAAGGCCATGATCCCAATTTGACCAGCATTATTCATGTGTGTCCGTCACATAATGACGCCTTTAACCGAGAGCTGTCCCGATTTAGCACAACAGTCCCAAGCTCCTTTCTAACCCTGGATAGAGTTTTACTGTTGACACCAAGAAATGTGAAGGGATAGACGCCAGGAACAGGAGGCAGGAGCTACAATTTGATGTATTCGGATTGGGCCTATGAACAATTTTCAGTATGATTAATGACTGTCTTGATTATTTGCAGAATCAAAAGGTGCAAAAAGAGTCCATTGCATTTGTTATATTTCATTTGATTTAATTCAGTTGTTGTTTAGGAGTTTTAATTATTTAATAAAAAATGACATTTAAGCAGCTGTTTCTGTATAGCTGCAAATTAAAAAATGTTATTTAGCATTTGTAAGATTTGTAAATATTTGGACGTTCAGAACAGTATAACAAACATTTAGGCAATTACTGCATGATTTAAGTAAGATATAAATAATTAAGTAATTCCAAACTATCAGCTGAATTAAATATAAATTGCTACTTCTGGTGACAAATAAATTTGGATACCCAAGATTTACACCAGTTTGAAATGTTAGAATTACATGTATATAATAAAAACATTATCGATCAAAATTTTGATGGTTTTATCTTCAAATATTTATGAACTAACTAAAGTTTTGGACTGAAAATGAACACCAGGAGGAGATCCAAAAAGCTTTCTGAGGCCTTCAGAAGACAATTGTAGTAGCTTAGGAGTCTGGTAAAGGGTTATAAATATGATTTCAATGAAGAAAAAAAGTCCTGACAGGACCTAGAGTGGGGCATTGTTCCTGGTAATGAGAAGGTCGTGCATCTTCCATCAAAAACAGGCTGCAAAGGTTTTATTTAGTAGGAGGTGTACAAGGAAGATTTTGTCTGAAGGAAAAACATAAAGGCCAAGTTAAAGTTTGCAAGAGAAAAAAACTGAACCTCTGAAAAGATTCTACATTGTCATCAAAAAAATCAATTTATTAACTGAATATGTTTGATAAACCAAACATATTTTGATTTGTAGGCTGTTTAAGTATGAGATGAGTTAAAGGACTTCAATAAGACTGAAACCACCAGCAGATTGATACGATAACATCAGAGTTAGATTCTTAGTGGTGCCACTGAGGAAAACTACAATAAAAAGGCCCAATCATAATCCGGGGCTCTGTAGTTGTTAGAGGTTTCAGGTCAGTAGCTGTAAAAATTGCTCCTTTGTTTAAGTTTGGGCAGTTCTGCCAAAAAAAATGCTGTTTGGGCCAAAAAAGACAGGAACATTTAGAAGGACTTGTGTTTGCAAATTTGAAGATGCATTAAAAAAGCAAAACACAAGAAGCAACCACAGGCTATGAAATATTTTAGAAAAAAGGATTGGTGATTCTACAATGTTAATTGAAGGATGGATTTAAATGTTTGAACAGTCAGTCAAGGCAGAGCGCCTTCCACACTGAGCCTGGTTCTGTTAAAAGGGAGTTTTAACAGGAAGCTACATGCATGCTTGGTGTGAGGGATTACTGTTGGGTCAATGAGTCGATGCAATCAGCTGGTTTTCCTTAGATAGAAAACTTTGAATCAATCTGGCTGTGTGATACGATTGAATTGTTTCTTTAAAGTTGAGATGACATGTGTTGTAAACTGGCACTATATAAATAAAAATGAATTGAATTGAATTAAGAAATGGACCCACACAAAGAAGCTAAGCTGAAAACCTGAATTGAATTGAATTGAATTAGAAAGTATTGCAATGAGTATTTTTGTTTCGATTTGCTGCTTTTTATTTTATCTCTGAGTTTTAAAGGATTTCCATTAGTTTCATACTCATAAGCTTGTTGCATTCATATTTAAAGGCTCTAAAATGTGTTCCTATTGTTTTTTTTCATAATCAAAAAATGTTAGCCTGTCTGATCAGATTAGAAACAGAGAGGTTTTCTTGTCGGTTTACCACTTATCTACAGCATAGTAAGCAGTTATTTACTGAAACTAGGACCAGAGAGAAATGTGCCACTGATGTATTTCATCGATGAGACTACTTACAGCATCCAGGTTGCCTTTAATCTCCTCGATTCGACCGGCAAAGAACAAAAAGATGGATCCCTAGACAAAATCAAAGGGACATTTCGTATGGCACAAATCTTTTCAGGTCAGAAAAACAGTTTAATATAATAAAAAAATTAAAATAATTATCACAGACCTTGGGGTATTTTTTCAGATATGGTTGCAAAAGCTTTTCTGCATCCTCAACATCTCCCTCCCCAGTTCCTGTAAAAAAACATTCAGAACTGAGTCGAATCTGTCATCATTCGTTTCCACAGGTCGGTGTGTTTGTGTGTTGTGGGTTACCTAGTATGAAGCTCATGAATGTGTGATAACATAGCAGAAGCATATTACACAGGAACGACCTGAAGGTGCTTTCTGCAGAGCCCTCCTGGAGTTGCTGAAGACCAAACTCCTGCAGGAGCAAACCAACACAAACAAGTTAAGCATCTGCTCAGGGAAGATCAGCAGGTCAAATCAGCAACAGAGCCAACACACTGGATCAGTTCCTCTGAGATGTAAAGGTGGGGTGGAGGATGCAATTTATCTGCTGTGACTCCAGTGTAAGAGGGCCTAATAAACATGTCCTCTGCTCTGGTGCCCTCTGCTGGAGATTTCCAGTCAAAAAAGTGAGATAAAATAAATGAAACACTTCCTAGTTAGTTCAGCTTTCTATATTGTTTGTATGAATGAAATTAGAAGTATTAGAATCATAGATGAGTCATATGAAGAAAAACGTAAAAGTGAGAGAATTTAACTTGTGTTACTCATTATGATCAAACAAAAAAAAAAAAAAAAAAAAAAGTAAGTTTTGGAGCTAATAAACTTTCATTACATCCTTTTAGAAAACCTCTCACAGTCATAACAGTGATATAATAACCAACCAGTCAATAACTATTGATAAATGAAAGTAACAATTTTCATTAATGTCTAAGATGAATCAGAAGGTTGTGAAACAAAGAGAGCAGAGGGACCCTTCTCCATTTCAAGAGCTTTAAGAAGATGTTCTGTTGACTAGGACTGACAGGAAGTCCAGGTTCTAGATGGGAGACATGTCACCAAGAACTTTTGGATCACTTAAGGAACAATACCAGAGACCAAACCATTTTTCAGCCCGATTTAGATATTTTAACCTATCATTTATCATATTATGTAATACTCTGTTTGATTTTTGGTTAGAAATGCCAGAAAGAGGGCCCACATATTTTTGTTTTAACTACCTACATTGTGTCTGGTTCGAAGGAACATTTGCTTTTAAACTATTAAGAGATTTAGTCTTATATATCTTTCAGAGTAAGGTCCAGGTTTTGAGAGATGCAACTTAGTTCTTCTAAGGCCTTTTTCCCAAAAGTTGAATTCAGAAATTTCAGGATTAGGAATAAAGCCAGAGATTTGTTGATTCAGCAAACAATAGTGGATTGACTAAATGCCTAAATAGTGTAAAATACATGTTCCCTAACCACCTGTCTTAACTGAAATGTCATAATTTAATAAGTTACATTTTTCTCAGATTAATAAGTATTAGCCTAAAATAAATACTGGAGGACAATATGGTAAAATTTGCAGATGTATATTACTGCTTTATTTACTAACAACCTGAACAAAATCAAAGCGTAAAACAAATGAATAACAAATAACAGACCAGAATGATGTGGCAAACTTTCAGGAACACTTTGAATGCAATTATAGTTACTGGGTTACTGGAAAATACATGAAAAAAATTAAAATAATGTGACTATACTGCTTAAATATGGGCCAAGATTTTGGGAAAATCCACACTTACTTCCTTATCATGGTTTCATGAAATAAGCCTCTGAAAAATGTATTGATACCAAAATGAAAAACAAATATCAGAGGTGATAATTTGATTTTCTTTTAATTAATCCCCATTCTTTGTTAATCTCTCATTGGTAGAGCTGCCTTACTGAAGACCTGCAAACAGCTCAGAGAGTGAACTTTAAAAGCAAGCATTGGTTCTTCTATTTATGGTTTATCTGAATTTTAACAATGTGGATATTTAATTCCAAAATTAACCACATTTCAAGATCATCATATCTGTAGTTTCTTGTAGTTGCATTTTAAACATTTTTGAAATTGTTGTATTTGTTTTGACTAGTTTGCTGTGATCAAAAATGACATGAATTAAATGTAAATTTTGAATTACTTGGACTTATTTTGCACATTTTACTTTTAGCCTTGGTTATCTCATTTTCTTTTCTTATTATTATCTCTCAGTGCTGGCCTTGAAAAGTGTCTCTTTGTTGGATCGAGAAGACTCACCTTATTACCAGAGAATCCAACAAACTCCAGCAGCTTGAGTGTTCTTGTGGGCAGCATGGAAATCATCTACAGGAGGAAGAGGTATAAGAAAAGCTCATAGGATCTTAAGATATTTAGTAAGTAAGGATACGTACCAACTAATTCTAAATTCATACAAATGGGATCCGATTTTAGACCATATTGACTCTACACATTTTTTTTATCTATGTATTTTATTTGCTTCTGTGCTTCTAAATGTCTAAATAATGTCAAATATATCTTTTGAACATCAGTTTGGGCTTCTAAAACTTCCTGCTCAAGTTATGTTTTTCCCAAACTTACTAGATTGAAGGCTCCAACTCCCAGCTTCACGCCGCCCTCAAAATGACCGTGATTGTCACCCTGGGTGTATCCAGAGGACTTCAGGACGGTGTGGAGCTCTCTGAAAGGACGAGACAAACCAGGAAATCAGAGCTAAAGCAGAATATATCAAATACTGTCACAAAGTGTGAAAAAAAATATTTAAAAAGTCTGATAAAGAAGCAGAAACGTGTTCAAATCTGAGATCTGATATAGTGGAGATTCTCACTTGTATGTCTGATAGCTGTTCCTCACTTTCATACCTCCTTTGATGAAGTTAATCATGTTTTCATCCTGAACAGAAAGGGCAAAGGAAGATTATATATGGACAGATTTAGCTGCACACTGTGATGTTTGTGTCTGATGTATGAAGGCTGACCTGAAGGAAGGTGAGTGCTGCCCTCTGCAGTAGACATTCGGCATAGCAAACCTCTGCATGCAGTTCCTCTAAGGTGAACACTACAAGTTATACATCTGTACAGCCTGACAGGTTGGCTGAGCACAAAGGCGGTAGCAGCAGAATATATAGAGGCTTACATATGTGGTATGTTAACCCTAATGCACCAACCAGGATTCAAACTAGCACCCTTCTCTCCATTTAGACAGACAGACCAACATTTAAGAGACAGAAACATGTAAACTACTGATATCTAAGAAACTGTGGTGAATTATTTAACCCTCACTGACCTTCTGTGAAGTTTTTTGAGAAGGTCGACTTCCTTCTGTGTCTAAAAGGGAAAACAGACACAATTTTTTTTTAAAAACATCAACTAAATCAGTCTAGATTTACAGTATGGTGAAAAGTCTTCATGACCCTTTTTCTCCACTTTTGGTCAACAACTACAGAG
Organism: Jordanella pulchra; assembly: GCA_034780135.1. Lineage (NCBI taxonomy): Eukaryota > Metazoa > Chordata > Actinopteri > Cyprinodontiformes > Cyprinodontidae > Jordanella > Jordanella pulchra. Next base: position 669 of record JAUZNJ010050777.1, on the reverse strand, counting down.
ATAGATGCATTTCATTTTAGGTCAGGTGTCATAGACCACAAAGAGCTGTACAGTGTGAAGTAGAGGGGAAAATGTTTTTCATTTGTTTTTCGTTCTAATGGGGTTTTTCAATATCAGGAATTTTTGTGCGTTTTCTTTAAAAAAATACTCAAATTTAATTCCAATAGAATGAAGAATTTCTGTGAAGAACAGTTTTCAAGTCTTGCTGCAGATTTTCCAATCGGATTAGGTCTGGACTTTGACTAGGCCATTCTAAACATGCATACTTTCTGTCCCAACCTCTAGCAGGTTTTCCTCCAGGTTCATCCCCTATTTAAACCCAACCATCTTCTTATACACTGACTATTATCTTCCTAGTATCTTCTTCAAAAAAAAAAAACACAAATAGCATGATGCTGCAGCCACCATGTTTCACTGTAGGCATGGTGTGTTCTGGGTAATATGAAGGTTTAATTTTAAACAGTGTGACCAGTGAAATCCAGAAACAAGCTTAATACCATATAAATATTGATAGATAGATTCTCTCAACAGGTTATTAGTTATACTAGATTTCATTTAGTGTGGCAGAAATGGGGGTCAGGTGATATGTACAGTATGCCACACCTCAAACATTATACATTCAAATGTTGTATTAACCATATAAAAGTATTGAACTTTATGGCTGTATTG
>JAUZNJ010050776.1:45019-58887 GCA_034780135.1 Jordanella pulchra | reverse complement strand
CCGATAAATTAAATGACGTCGATAGTTTTTATTTATTGTGCGATTAATTGATTTATCGTTTATCGCGACAGGCCTAGTTGTATCCCTGTTTGGGGACTTTAACATATGAACTGATCTATTGTAGACATATTGCTGATTCTTTAGGAACTGTGATCTATGAAACAGTTAACTTATATACGACCATGAAACTCCAATCCCAAAATGCTACACTTCTAGCAGTTTATTGCCTCACTACGCCGACATATGCCGGTGAGAACCGTCAGAGTGGTAGTACTTGTTGTACCAATGCCTGGTTCTAAAGAAAGCTTGTTTATCTTAAGATGGCATAAACTTTACCTTGAATTTAACAAGGAGTGCTCGATGATGCAAATGCATACAGGGTAACCTTCTTCCTTCCAGCTGTAGTAGTTAGTCTTGAGGTAGTCACAGTTTTCTCAAATAGCTAGTTAGAGCTGCAACGGCCAAAGATTCTTTTGGGGGGGCTATCTTTCATTCATCAATCAACCTGTAGAGCTAGCAGCTACTTACGGGTGTGCCGGGGGATGGGTCTTGATTGTGTAGCTGCTCACAGCCGTAGCATTAGCAGCACTCAGTCTGAGATTTATAAGAAACCAAAATCTCTGAAACTGTAAACTTTTCATATTCATTTTGGGATATGACTTGACATTAGTAACCGACTCATGTCTAATCAGGTGTGGTCTCATTATCTAAATTTCTTATTACCCCCTCAGTGATATAACTAGGATTGTATAGCTGTGTATGGAAGTATTTATAAAGATGCTTCATTCTGAACAGACATTATTTTAGATGTGTATCATTTCCTCCAGCCTTCTATTGCACTCCATTTCCATTTATGTAGGTGTTATTTATTCAGTTCATGTCATGATATAACAGTTTGTTTCTTGTTCCTTTCCTTTTTTATAGAAATACAAAACAATGAGTAAAACGAAAAAAATATTTTTTTCCTTTTCTGATAGGAAAAAAAAAAAAACATGAAAAAATAAGTCTTACAATACCTGTTCTTTTTCAAGCAAGAAATGTGTCCAATGTTAGATCCGGTTCTCTGATCAAACCAAAATAAGCCATCCTACCAAACTGGCCAGGTGGGAATTACAGTTGGGCTTTCCAGAAGTCTTGTATTTTTAACCTTTCTCTCCTGCAGCCTGAAGTCATATTTTCTATTTTGAAGCAAGCTTGCAGATTTGACTTTAAATCCATCATTTGAGTTAAAACAGCTGCGTTTCCTCAGATCATTTCTTTGGGGAAAATAACATGAAAGCATGAACCCACAGTAGAGAGTATTTCAACTCGCTAACAGACGGTTTCTTTGTCATTTTATAGAATGAACATTATTCCTTACCTTAGGATGTATACCTTCATCATCGGATATATCCTTTTGGGGTGTGGGGTTGAATTTCGTGAACTAATGTCTCAGTTAACTTCCTGTTCTTGTTCTCTGCTTCTTGCATTTTTCCAAACACACATCACCAGTAATGGCCCATAATAGATTCCTCACGTATGTAGAGTATCTGGCCTGTATTTGTTGACTTATTTCTTGGAACTATCCTCTGACTAATTTTGCACATTATTCAAATGACTGGCTTGAATATGACCTAAAGTGTAAAGGTTGACAATGAGACTAGTTGGTTTCAGAATGCTTGTTCTGTGATGCACATAGGGGACTCTGTGCTTGGTAAATAAATGAGTCAAATTATATTTCAGTGAGTGAATGAAACTTGTATTTTGATGCGCAGATATGTCCCCAAAAGCCAGAGTCATGTGTGTTAAAGATGGCTTTGATTAAACCATAAATGATCTGATGGGAAAAGGTGTTAAATAGTGGATTTAATACAGAATTAAAACAAGGTGAATCTTAAGGAGTGTAGTATAAAGCGTATTTACAAAGTTGTCTTGCAACCAATATCATCTATTAAACAATAAAGTTTACATTAGCAGCAACAAGAAATGATACGGATTAACACACTTAGACAACACTTGTCTAAATTTATCATGCATTATTTTAATCAGGCGATTGTTTTATTGTGACAGGCTGACAGATATCAGATCTATCTGATTAGTCAATATCGGAGTCAACATCTGTTTTAGGTATCGGAAATGTGCATCTCTTAATTTAGATTCTGTATCTTCCTGTAATTGTTTAATTACTAAATTGATGATAATGTCAACAATAGATTAAATAGGTTACTTTTGTTAATGGTAAGAATTGTCATTTATACTGATAAGTCTAAACTCAAAACTTTGTTGGCAAACATTAGCAGCATTGTTTGAATACTATGTTCGTTTTGCAAAAAAGCTCACTGTTTGTTGCACTAGAGCAACTGTTCAATGTTTTTGTTGTTTGCCAAAGTATGGTTTGAAACAATCGTCCTGTGTTGTATAAATAGACCAAAGCACCACTTAACACAACGCCGCTCTATATAATAGGCAGGTTTTTCTTATTAAGGTAAATAGGTGTTAGTGAGGCTCTAACTGTGCAGGGACAGATTTATAGCGAAGTTTAGAATAAATTTGAGTCATTTGTATATAAAAAGATACAGAAACATATTATAGTTAAGTCTGTTCTTTTAGGCCAGTAATTAAAACCAAATAACTTTTTGTTTCTTTGTTCTGACTGGTGATCAACATGACAAACAGTGTAAAACTTGTAAATGCATCAGAAATGTTTAATGCACTTTTAGTTTAGAGGATCAGATGTTCATCAGTTGACAAAGCCTGAACTATCCATCCTTGTTTATTTAAAAGGCAGCACTGTTTTAGATATGTTAAAATATTTAAAACAGGTGTGTTGCTGTATGGACAAATCTAAAACACACAGGATACAGGCACCCTGGAGTCTGAATATAGCCACTACTGGTTTTAGAGGGTTGGTAAGAGCTAGGAACATTTTAACCTGATCTTTTTAAATTTACGTTACATATGCTGTCTATTAAAATCTATGTACCACATTATTCTTCGAATGCAAGGCCGTAATAACATATATACTCTTCTAAAATTTGTATCAGTATTTATTCCAAGTCACATAAAGAGAATCAGAATCAGATTCAGAAGAATCAGAATCAGGTTTATTGCCAAGTAGGTTTTCAGACTTACAAGGAATATGCCTTGGTGTTTAGTGCACAACACAACACTTCTATGAGAAGCAAGAATAAAATGTAGAGAACAGAGAACAATTATCACCTACAACTGGAAAGATTTCTGTTATCTGTATCAGACTGGAACATCCCCAACCACTGCTGGCTGTATTCAACATTTTAGGATTTATTGGACTTTGGCAGCCATGTGGTGATTAGAGCAGAGATACTCTGCTGAGAAAGATTAAGCTTTTTTTGTTTTATTATATAAATAAATGCAGGCACATCGCCATTAAATTGAGTTCTAATAGCACACAGTGTCAAGCAGAGCACTGATTTGCTCTGTTTTAAGTCGTCCCTGCAGAAGGCTTTTCATTAATGATTTTCTTTTTTTTTTACTGCAGCTCCAAACACTTTGCTTGTGACCTTGTTTTTTCATACACACTTTGAGAACACTAGGTAATACTTCTACCTAAAAGCAAAAGCAATGCATCGCTAAATGATTACTTCCATTTTAGACTTAGGAAAACATGGCAGTGGTCCTGCTGCCTGTCAGTGAACTCCTTTTTAAATCTTGAGACTCGTCTCGTATAGAGCCATATGACACGATCTCATTACAGAGCATATATCAAGGTGGTGGGTGGGTGGGTGTGAAGTGAGTGTAAACGGTGGTGTTGATAGAGGTCTCTGTTTATACATCTGTCTAGGAGAAAATGATGACCAGCACCTTTAAGGAGGACAATTAGCTACTCTGTTTTGTCTGTTGTTCAGCGGTACTTGGAGTTATTCTAAATCAATTGGACTTGAATTTTTTTGTGTTTTCTTTTATTTGGGTGATTGAGCTGTGTTTTTAAAAAATGACAAGAAAAAGAAAAAACAGGACAACTGGAAGAGGATACTTTTTTAGCCATCAAGATTGTTAGACTTGTGCTCTGTATTTTTACATTCTTCTTTAATGTGTAAATAATCTTATCTAAAGTTCAACTGATATATATTATTTTGATATATCACTCCAACCTTGAAACAATGGAGGCAAATCTAGAAGCAAAATAGCTATTTCTTATAAGTTAAACAATTCAATAGCAAAATATCCTACATTTAATTAATATAGTTACAAAAACATAAAAGGTGTTTCAGTGCAACAGAATTGTCAGTATTTATATCCTATGTGTTTATCTCAAATGTTTTTATGGTTATGAAAAAAATGGCCCCTCCTTTTAAAATATGTGATTGATATGCAAGTTTTAGGGATTTTGTTTAATAATGACTAACTTGATTCAAATGTTCTAGACCAGGAGTGTCAAACTCTTTTTTTAAATCAGACTCCCTCGTCTTTAAGTTGACACATTTCCTAGACCCCATGGCCTCTTTGCTCCTAACAGTTTTTGTGGATCAACCATCTAATTCAATCCATCCATGGATGGATGGATAATAAAACTTTCTATATTGCCATCCTGTTGCACAAGAAATTAATTGTCCACCCTAAATAAAAAATCTACAAAGATGTGCTGATTTTCTATAAAAATTGATGCAAACTAGAAGTAGGAACAGTAAAATATCTGAACATTTTTTTTCTGTAATTAATGGTTTGGATCATTATCACCTTACAGTTAAATTTTAAACATATAGTTTGTCTTTGTATCTATTGCATCAGAAAATTCTATAAACTAAATTGAAACATTTTAAGCTAACTTTCTAAATTAGCAATATGATATATGAATCCCATTTACTGTGCTGTTTAGATAACTGTTATCATTCCTGCCTGATAGTGCAGCCTCACCTATTGGATATTGAAACCTACCTTTTATAACTATTGTTGACTTTTTATGTTTCTTGGTAAAGTGCTGCAGGCAGACGGACTCGTCTCCTCCTATCCTTGCCCAGGCAATCTTGTTAAAGCTCTGATAGCATAGCAAGCACACAGAGAAGTGCAAAAGAGGAAAAGCATGCAAACTAAATATCTCAACCCCTCAATACATCTCACTCGCAAAGCAGTGTCAGCTACGTCCTCCTGCAGCATCATTATCCATTTGTGATGAGGAGAAACTAAAATAAAGGATTTGTTTAAAAACAAAATGTTCAAATGCTTTAAAATTGTACATGTTCTGTGTTCTTGTTGCTGTTACTTTAATTTTACCGGGAAAAAGAAGCCATGGAGCTACATTTAAATGCAGAACTTCTGATGTTAAGTGACTGTAGAAGAAACAGCTGTAAAGTATTTATTTCTAGTAACTGATTGAAGTTTGAAATCTTAGTCCAGTGACAGTCCTGAGTGGTTCTATTTAATATTTTTAGTGTTGTCAAGTAGCTGATTTGAGTTTTATTCTTCAGAATTTTTTTTTTTTAGCCTTTACACTGTTTGTTGGTTCAGATTTACCAGCAATAAACGGTAAACCCTCACTATAACACGGTTTATCTTTCACTGTCTCTGCTTCACGGTTTTGCATCATGCAATATGTTCTGCATTCTGATTGGCTAAACAGCCTCTATGCTTTTGCTCTACCTGTGTGTCAATAACGTGGTTTAATTTGTAAACGTAAGCGGACGTTAGAAGAATAAAACGCTACAAAGTGGAGTCAGGATGCAGCGGCTCAGTTGGTACTTTAAAATTATGATGTCACAGTATAGTGTTATTTGTAAAAAAAAAAAAAAACGACTATAAAAAATGTTTATACAGTACTTTTATTTGTTAAACAAATGCTTAGGCGTGTAAAAAGGTTTTGTTCCTTTTGTTAATTGTTATATTATTGTATAATAATTGTAAAAAAAAAAGGTTACTTCTTCACGGATTTCGACTATCCCTTTTTTTGTTTTTGTTTTTTTGGAACGTAGTCCCTGTGAAAAAACAAGGGTTCGCTGTACCTGCTTTTGAAGATTAGCCTATTCTTAGAGGTATCAAGCGTTGTTGTTTTGGGTTTTTTTGTGCAAATTTTTTTTTTTTTTTTTTTTTTTTTTTTTACCTTGGGATAGTTAAAATCAAGTTAAACAGCTCATCATTATGACAGATATTTTATATCAAATATCTTAGACTGTGAAAGAATTTCACAATGGCAATAAAATGCATTGGAGATGATATAATGATAAATGCCCATCTCAGGGTAGATGCTCTCACTCCCCACTAAAGAGATGATCCCTCAGGCCAAAGGTCGGCACTGATTCAACTTAATTAAATCCTTTTAAATCCACCCAAGCTAAAGTATTACTAGCACAGTCTTTGTTTATCTCTGACACAACAGCTGTTGGACTAAATATCTTTAGTGCTGAAAGACTTGATCCTGACACTTTTTCCTTGCAGTGTCTCCGTACCAGCTTAAAGCGTGTTGAAAGTGGTTTGCGGTGTAGACAGGTCAGAATCTTAGTTAGCAGAGGAGATTCAGAGTGTAGTATACAGTTATTGATAACAGCTGAGGCTGATCTGTCAGGGTAATATTTTCTCAGGAAACTTAGAAACATGTTTACTGTCTCATATGCAGAACACTACTGTTGAAGAATAGTAGTGGGTTTGTTTTTGGTCATTGTGTCAGTTTATGCAGACCAATCGGTTGGTTTTTAGCAGCTATTTATGCCCCACATCTGAGTTATCAAGGTTATGACGGTCAGTTTGAGATTGATCTGACATCTGTTAAACTAGTCAGTTGCTTTTTAGAGGAGTAGAGACAAGACTGGAAAGGAAACCTTAGCTGTTTTGTCATGTGGCTGATCACCTCTCTTTTTAGTTTACAGCCACAGTAAAAAGTAGTTGCCCATCCCCTGCTTTGCCTTTTTTGTGGCTCATGCATGTCTGTTCTCGGCAGTCCACAGAAAATTGTCCAAGTGGTCTTATGCTTGATATAATCTAGACCAATTTCTTAATTACTGTGTTTACTGAAAATTGTGAAAAATTGAAGCATATTTTAGTGTCTGATTTTTGGAAAGCCTGCCCATCTCGCAAAATAGTTTTAGCCAGTTTTGTTTTCTTTGGGGTAAAAAACATACAAGAGTAGCTTTAAAAATAGTATTTTCTAACAGTCATTCATTATTTATATTTAGAGTAGGTGCTGTGTCTCCCAGTTGGGCAGTTTCTATTAAAGTGAGGTTCAAATTTTAGAACAAACATGACGTAACAGAGTTCACTTTTTTAATTGTCCTTAAAATCTTTCATCCAACAGCATTTTTTTTTTATTCTTGTTGTAAATTCCTCATACTTTTACTCTTACCACAGGCTTTTAAGAATGCTACAAAAAGGCTCTTAACTTCAGTAAATGATCCTTAATTATCCCCTTAAACTTGATGTATTTCACCTGTCTGTATGAGAGCTCAAATTACCGAGAAATGAAATCTGCGCAATCACCGCCCTGATTTTCCCACATAAGGGTACGAATTCCCACAGCTTGTGACGGAACACGCCGGTGTTCATTCACAGAAATGACATTACAGGTTCTGCTGACTGACTGCTATGCAGCATAATTAAGGGACCAGTAAAAAGCCTAGCAGAAGGGAATAAATACCAAGAGCTGTAAATGTATATTTACATATTTTCAAATGTCAGTTGAAGTCCATTCTATTGTAGGTCGTCACAGATCTTCTGCCTTTTGGTACAGAGACTTTTTAAACATTGCACTTAGCCATGTTTCTTGTTTTAAAATATTTCTAAACAGCAGGCTTCTTTTGATTAAAGTTTGATTAACCACAATCTTACTGTTCAAGGGTTTGATGGGGGCCAAAATCTAAATCACAGTATATTTCTCAATTTTTGGTCAACGTGATATAGGTGCAATATGAATGGGATTATGAAAACCTCAATAAGACTAACAAGAAAGCCTGTAAGATGCTTGTGAAAATAGTTTTGAATGTATAACACTCTTCCTATATAGCATTTTATTTGGAGCCACAAGCTAAGTAGATGTAATGCACAGTTAACTCGGTGATTATTTCTTGATATTTCTTAGTCCAAGAATTCTCGCCTCTTTCACAGTTTCTCTGTCACTGACTTTATATTGTAATTTTCACATGATCAAGAAGATGCACACCTCAGCCTGAAAGCCTATGTTAACAAATTACAATGTTAGCAACAGCAACTAGTTCTAAAAACACAAACTAAAGGTCTCTAGTAAATTTTGTAACATTTAATTTAGACCCTTATTTATACTTCCCAAATTTTTCTTAAGGTTTGTTCTCTCTCACTAATGCCACGGCTCCCTTCTGGTCGTGTCGTTGCTCATGTTCTAAGTTTCTTTATAAGTTTGGTTTATTTTATAAGTTTGTAAAACATTTTTTTTTTCACTTGGGCACAGCAAACAGTGATGACACTAGTAACGTTTCCTAACATAAACCAAACTTATAACACAGCAAGGATGAGCTCAGTTAAAACAAAATGAATCAATTTATACATCTTATCAAGTCACAGGGTGGCTCTCTGTGGTGACAAGCTTACTATTATTTATAGTTTTTGAACCGCTGCTTTAGAGAATGTCTATAGTTGCGGAGTTTGGTAAAAAAAAAAAAAAAAAGAAAAAAAAGCTAAGTGTACAGTCCTGCAGTACCTGGGATTTTTTTTTGTTGGTCCTCAATTTTCAGTACCATGCAAAATTAGTTAACATTAGGCTTAAGCCCAGTAACTCCAAGTAAATTACAGGGTCAGCTCTTTTCACATCTAATCCAGCAACAATGGAACTGATTTACTTAATATCACCTTAAGTTTGTGGTAATGCAAAGAATATAGATTTAACTGAGCAAGCCAATCTCTTAAGAAGTCCGTGCAATTTTGGGTATCTAGTTCAGCATGGTTTCTGATTGCTATGTAAGTGAAAAGTGCACAGGGTAAGTTGCTGGTGTTTGACACTACTGTCTGACAATCATGCTGCTTATCATCTTGTGTGACTGTGGCTATAGCGTGGTGGCTAACCTGTTAAGGAAGCAAGTTTGTGTGATTGGCAACAGGTGTGCTTTGGCTCACTGAAAAGCTTTCAGAGCTGACTGTTGTTTTAGCTCAAACGTAATGTAAAACCTGACAACCTCAATAAAAAAATTACCCAAGATCTCAATCTCCTCTTGAAACACATGTGCAGAGCATAAATCCATCACATGAATGATGACCATCAAAAAGTACCATGCATCGTTGCATGGTATTTGTTTCTCTGGTATCAACAGACCAGCATAATAACGATAAGAGCCCTGTAGTTTTAAGCCCTTGAGGATTCAAAGACTTGCCTGAATACTTCATGCTAAAGAATTAATAGGGAGGATGTAACTAAGCAAGGTTGATGCCATATAAGCAAAATACAGAACAGAAGAGAGATGCACTTTGACTAAAATAAGACAACTTTCATCCAGACAGGCACTGACTGAAGAGCAGCTGGATGAAAAAATGTGAAAAAGTACCATGTTCCTGAACTGTGTTAAGATGACAACACTTTTGTGTTGAAACTGCTGCCAAAAAGAATAAGACTGAAAATAAGGTGTTTAAAACATCAGAGAAAGAAGTAGAAGTTTAGAAATTGGTATAAAACGAAACTTTACTTTTTTTGACATGAGATATTTCTATGGAGTTTATTCAGGCTGCAAGATGATGAGTAAGAGCAATACTTCTAGTAGATAAAAGGGAGCAGACCACTAAAATAACGCTAAACTTCTTATTCATTTTGAGCTTTCTATAACCATCCCTTGCAGAACATGATGGATTTTGGAATCCTGTGAGGGTTATAGGAAAAACAATTTTAAAGCAAGGATTATGGTTGGGTAAAGACTTCTGTACCTTTTATAGGTACCAACAAAATTATGTTGTTTCTAAAAAATACTTTAGATTGCCATTTGCAAATCACAAAACGTCTGAAAGGATATTTCTCCTGTTATCTCACTACCATTGTCATTGGATGTCTTTAAATTTAAAGATAACTTGAATTTTTATCTGGTATACTCAGCGGTCTTGAAGCACAGCAGTTATCTTGTCATATAACAGAGTTTTGATTTCTACTTCATGACAGCTGGTGTACCATTTCACTCTGCGTGGAGAGAGCCGAGTTCCTTTACTTCCAGGTCTGACCATCAATAAAACAATAATAAATACAATGTAAACCATGCAATATTTATGTTATATTATATTACCCAGTAATATAACGGCAATATTCTCACTACAGCAGTCCCGGTAAGTTTGAGGGTATGATCCTAGATCTTAATATAGTCAGCTTTCCTGGTAAATCCGTTTTGGCTTTATTCACACATAATCGGGACCCTAAATTACTGGGCAATGTTCTAAGTGGTACTTTACTTAACTGGAGCAGATGAAGAGGACAATGGTGATGATAAGACAGCCTCACTTGCATTGCCATTATAGCAGCCATTACCAAATGTTTCTATAATTTCTTCCATGTTGCTGGCTCCAGATTACTGGTCACTGACTGATGCTTGTGCTAACGGTCCCAAGGGCAGGAGTTGCAGCTATGTATTGTGCACTCTTAACCTTAAGAAAAATCTTGTGCTTAACCAGAAACTTCCTCAGGTTAGAAGTATTCCTTTCGTTTGCTTTGCTTCAAAAATATTGCTTTGTGCTTAATATGCTTCACATTTTGGAAAGTGGAGAGAAATGTATGAAGATTCCATAAACTGCGTCTGCTTTGTTGACTCCTAGGTGGCGATTTACTTCTTCACGCTTTGGTACGTGCAGTTCTGTGGTTGTTTGTAGACTTTGCACTGGTCAGTAGGCAGTGCTCAGAAATTGCACGATTTTCACAGATCAGGCCACAACCAGCCGGTCATTATAAAGACCACCTGATTTTAAGCGCCATTGTCGTCAATGAGTTTTTCTAAGCGGACATGCATATTTCTCATGTGCTTGGGCCATGTTTGTTTTAGTCAGAGTTCCCAAAACAGAGAACACCCCGCTGGAGCAAAGGAGCCAGAGTTGTAGATCGCTGGGCAGACACAGCGCCAAGGTGCAGAGAAGCTACAGCTGACTGAGGCTAGTTAGGCTAACTGAAGGGGATTTAAGGAGCACCGTAAAAGATTGGGTTAGCGCGCCCGTGACACCGAACGCTGAGAGTGGGGGAGAGGATACTCCTGACCAGGAGAAGCCAGCCAGGTAAAATGGGCAGCGAGAGGCTACGGCTAGCCGAGGTTAACTGTTGGAGGTGGAAGAATGGCAGCGGGGTTCAGAGGAGCATGTGGGCAAAGAGCGCAGCAGAGCTGGGAGAAAAGGCGACTACTGCCGGAGGTATGATGGTGAAACCGTCCTTCTAGGGATAAATTAAAACATCTTTCCTAAAAGCCACCTACAAACAGTTTAAGAGTATTTCCACGTCAGCCTTTGTCAACATCATTTTCTCTGTCTTCCATTTTGATTAAAAACCGCTAGTCTCCACTGTGTCCTTCACTAAAGCATTAGTCAATTCATGATACTTTCTCATGTCCTGTAACTAATAATACGGTGTCGATGTACATGATACAGCAGTTGAAGAATCTATTGATTTGATGCTGTGATCAGCAGATACTGATTTTTTAAAATGGTGAACGGCACCCGGCTCCACAGGTGCATGTCTAGTCATGTCCGAAGTGGTAATCGCCCACTTTTTCACTGCCTCTGCCTTACGATGATGTGTTGAAGTAATGAAACATGGTGCCATTTGTTTTTTTTTTACCTTCATTGTACTAGTGTTGAGCAAATTTACAAAAAATCTAAATTTGTGACTATTTTCAAACAATATTTTGATTTATGACCCTGAAAGCTTGGCTGTCCAGAGTCCATTGTTGCAGTTCTTATTGAACCTTTGTGGGAAAAAGTTCTTACTTCTTCTATCATAGACAGGTCTGGATGCTAGTTGCAACCTTCTCTTCCAATCTGTGTGGCAGTGAACCAACCTTAAGAGTATAACTGCCACCTAAAGGGCTGGTGCACAATTTGTTTTTTTGCTGTTAAATGTAATGTGACTGTTGAGTGCCTCTTAGATTTAAAAGTTGTGTTTAGCTATTATATTGAAAATGCAATTAATTGCCCAGCCCTAATCCTTGCCTCAACTCTGTTTTAATCACATTCTCTGCTTACTGTTAAGACTTAAGTATTCAGGCAGGCATTTTTGTCATAAAGGACGTAGAGCTACTGGGCTATTATGGTTATTATGCTGGTCTCTTGACACCGAGGACAGAAATAGCATGCAACTCTGCAACATATTTATTGATGGCCATAAATAAGGCATATGCAGAATCTGAGAATCACTTCTTGGCTGTTTTCCCTGATGATGTTAGTTAAGGAATTCACTCCTGTTTTTTTCTCTCTCTCTCTCAGTAGTGACATAAAATACAGTAAGAGCCCTCTGCACACATCACACCATGTCTCAAGAGATGATAGGCAATTATAGCTGAGGCAAAAAGAAGAGGCCAACTGGTGACAGCAGGAAGCTGATGAGCTTTATGTGCTGTAACCTGATCTACTAAGTATTTGATTCACAAACTTAATGTAAAACAGAAGAAGTTAATATATCTATAATTTCTTTAGTGTTTTAGCAAAGGTAATAGATTTTATTCTGTAAGGTTTCATTTGCTCTTTGTATAAAATGCAGAGGCTTAAATTGAAACTCGGGGCAGTATCACTGTCCTTAAGATCCTCTGCACCTCCTCTGCCTTTGGTTTTGCATTTTTAAACTTTGTGAAAACATTTCTTGTTTCTATCTCAAACCCTTTAAAATCATTTGTCGACTTTCTTTATCATATATCTTTACATATGTTTTTTTTTGTTTTGTTTTTTGAGTCTTTACAGCACTAGTGGCTCGTTTTTCAGACAGTAGGCTGACAGGAGAGGGGGGGAGAGACACCGCACCACGGCGTACATATGTTTTTGAAAGTAAAAGATATGTACTGAACATATAACTTGCTGAATTCTCTAGTTATGCCTCACTCTACAGTTGATTGGTTTGTATAATATGTAACTAGCTTACACGCTTTTGCTGAATTTTAAAGGATGTTTCTTACATTTCTGGGCCCTCTGTTGTGCATGTTTCAGATGCGTCTCTGCTCCAGCACATTGCAATACCTTTTAGCAGCACCTGTCAATCAGCCATTCATTGGAGTCAGTTGTGTGGCTGCAGGGAGACTTAGAAGGCAGTTTGTCTTGAGGACCACAGTTAGGAAACCCAGGTTTAAATGGTCCAGAAATTAGTTGGCACTCGTTTGACATGAAATTTATGGAAGGGATTATTACTCAGTTACATTTACCTCATCTATTAGTGATGAAACAGCCAACTGACCAGCAGTGTGCAGGAACTTTTTGAGGAAGGGCAGAACTGTATTACTATACTCTCTTTACAGTAGCAAAAAGATGTAGCCATCATGGAATTTTCTCTAGCATTATACTATAAGAAGTTTGAACTGTAGGAAAAGTGAAAAAGCTATGGTTGACCTTTAAACTGCTGCGTCCAGATTGACAGATGTACAATATCTTCGAAGGCAACTTTGACCCTCGTCACTTGCCGAGTCGTTTGAGCGGGGTTGACACAGGGCAGTGAGCTGGTAAAGGAGTATATAACAAATGGCCAGTGTCGCAGGTAGTTGACTGGTCATTTTTTGATTTAACGTTTCAAAGACGGCTGCATAAACAAATAGTTGTGAACACAGTCCTGTGGATTAGGAAACTTCTATTTTCAGTCAGCAAACTGGGCAGCGAAACTAGGAATCGAAGAAAAAAAGTTTTTAAACTGAATGATTCCTGAGGAATTGAAAGATTAGAACCGGTTTTGTTTTTGTATAACTGTGGTTGGAGGAGGATGTATGGAATTTCCCAGTGTACCAGTATCAGAAATCTTTCTCAAG
>JAUZNJ010050776.1:22597-44919 GCA_034780135.1 Jordanella pulchra | reverse complement strand
TTTGTTTTTGTATAACTGTGGTTGGAGGAGGATGTATGGAATTTCCCAGTGTACCAGTATCAGAAATCTTTCTCAAGAGCATAGAAAATAGTCCGAGTATGTTTTTAGGCATTGTTTATAAAACTAGCCTTAGGCAAAAAAGAAAAACTGGATGTGTGTGATGCCTCAGGTCACATCATGGAATATTTTACAGATGTGGAGTTGACTGGCTCTTGTAAGTCTATTATGAATTAGAAATTTTAGGTATTGTTTTACTGTTAAATTGTTTGTTCATAAAACAAGCATATAAAAACATGTATGTATCAAATATATTATATGGACATTTTTAAAAACATACTTCAGACCAGCTCAATCAAATGGTGCAGCAAAAGTAAGTCTTTCCGCGAGGGGATTAATATATTCTTGGGTTTGATTTGAATAAAATTTCATGGCATCAATTGAGAGAAATATGTTTGTTTAGCCTTCAAATGATTAGATATGTTGCATCATGAGATAACGGTGTTTATTCTTAACTGTTTTCATACTAACTGAATTTCCTTAAAATATTTTGGATCTGTACTTTTTTTTTAAATGTTCTTAAATCCTTCAGTCTTTAATTAACCAAGCTCATTTTAATGCTTTACGGTACTTTAACAACTTTGATCAGCTCACATAAGTCCTGTTAGTGTCTTTCTGTCATATTTAATGAAACACTGAATGGGTCTGTATTAAGCCCGTTCTGTAACGCTCTCCCCCTCCCTCTGGTCCCTCCTGTCTACTCTCAGCCAATCAAATATGCCTTCAGTGTTGGGCTTATGACCCACACCAGTTTCTATAGCAACGCCAGTCTGCCTCCTGGAGAACATGTCATGCATGTTAAGTGACTCTGAGATGCTCTCTCGTTGTCTCTTGCTCGCAGTCAAACAGACTGTGTTAAATACACAACCACACACAGAGTAAAGAGACAACAGAGTAAAACTTAGTGGCTCGTTTTTTTGTTGTTGTTTTTTTAATGCATAGTCGTTTTTTTTTATGCTTGAATATAAAGTTTATTATGTACAAAGAAACAAATATTTAGGATGCTGTAAAAATTAGTTTCCATTTTCGCCTTTTAACTGAAATATTAGTTTAAACACTAAATGGGAGGTGGAATTTTTTATGCATTAAATTTTCAAATCAACATTGCTGTGAAGAGCTTGTTTACAAAAAGTTCTAACAAGAGAGTTGAAATGTTCTTAAATATTCTTTTTGTCCCCTTTATCACTCAGGCATTTATGTATAGCAATTGGTAATGCTGGGTCCTTTACAATCAATGCTACTAGGTCTGCAACTAAAGATTATTTTGCTAATTGATTAATAATTGGATTGTAAAAAGTTCCTTAAATAATTTTTTTTTTTTTACAGAATTAAACCAGGTGAAAGTAAAACTTCTCCACCTGAGGAGTTCTGGATAGAGCATATTGATGGACGAAAAAGTTTTTTAAAAATCTTAAATACAAAGTATTTATTTATGTATTTCTTTACAAATTTTAGCTTAAATTCTGCTCCAAGGTCATCTGTCAGCTAAAGGTATGTTTAGAGTCTCTCTACTGTAGTTAACGATTAATCTATTACTAAATTAGCTGATGATTATTTCAATAATCGATTAATCCAATTAATTGTTTTAGCCCTAAATGCAACATTTACACCTAAAACCTTAGAAGTTTTAAAGTCTATTTAAAGAGGCGCACACTGCATTTCATAAACATGATCTAATATATCTTGATTTTTTTTTTTTTTTTTTTAGTTTATCTCAAAAACAAGATATACTTTCCAAAGAATGATGTCTAAAAAAAATTAAGCTGCAGTTACTATTATAATGAACAATGTTTTCTTACAGAGCAGTTATCTCAAGTGCAATACTTTGCTAGCTTGGTCATTAAGCTCCAAAAATATTTTAGAGTTCTACCAGAAACAGAAGGTCTCTTTGCTATGAAGAGAACATCATAAAATGTTATCACTGGTGCTGTAATTGTTACCTCATGCTGAGAGCTGTCTAAGTTCTGAGCCAAACAGGAAGTTACCGCAATAAAGATAATCCCTATGATCTCATAAGATTTATGAAATAGTAAAACAGCAGATACAGAGACCTTGGGTGTATGATTGGCTCATTTAAAAAAGCTTTGATCTGGACACCTAATTTAGAGACTTTGAACTGGATTGTGACATCCCCGACTGCGGTGTCATTATGTCTTTTTTCACGGCTGTATGTGTTTGTACAGATGTCACTGGAGTAGCGATTAGATAGAATAGCATGTTTACTTCTAGCTTAAATGCATGGATTTGACCACAAGCTGCATCTCTGTGTGGCAGCAAACCCATTTTAGGCGTATTACCGCCACCTAAAGGACTGGAGTGAGAAAGTCAGTGTCTTAGACTTCATGGATGTACCATGACTAAAAACTCTGCAATTTGAAAAGTGCACTTTTACAAAATTGCAATCATGTTACAAATGCAGTTATTCAGTTCTAATATCAATTTCTGACATATGTTTATATTACTAAGGTACTGCTGGTATAGAGCGATTTGATTCTGCAGGCCTGTTGGATACTTTCATAAATCTTGATGACGTCACTTCATGGATTTATTTGCAGCCGAGATCCTGCATGGAGAATCGACCTGTAATCTGTGTGTTTGTGGTGATCGTTGTTATCTCAGCTGTGACGATAGCATCACAACTACAAGTATTATAGATACTGCACAGCCCAATATCTGCTTTAATTGTTTGTTAAGCTATGATTATGTACTTGTATCAATAACTACTTAGGTTATTGTTCCTTAAAATCAAATATCACTGTTCAAAACACTGAAGAAAAAAAATTATTGTTTAGGAGGTTGAGTCTCAGTTTATCTTGTTCCCAATAAACAGAACCAAAAATTAGTTTTCACTGCAGCTTAGAAAAGCTTGGCATTATATCATATTTGGGGGGGGAAAGAAAGCCTAAGTTAAGAGGATACATTTCAGACCCTTGTTTATTTTTTTATTACCCAATCTGATAAGGAATATCAGTCCAATATCAGGCAAAGAAGCTAATATTAGATTACATGGACCTGTGCCTAAAATCTGCGATGTTGGGATGCTGATAAAAACAGATTCCTTCTGTCTAAAGTTTATGTGACCAGTTGGTTAATAATCAATCGGTGAGTTGTTCTCATATCTGTTGTTGTTAAATATTGTACTCAAATATTGAGTTGCTGGTATCGTGACTGTATTGGATCAACATCGGAAGCGGTTAATTTTCAAAGGTGCATCATTGGTGTAGGTGCCCCACATTTAGTCGGGCTCTGCTCCTGCTGATGATGTCGCAATATGGCAACACCACTCAGACAAACTGTATTGCTCCTGTTTCATAAGAATGGACACTTTTCTGGTTTCTCAACTTATCGTTACCTTTATACGCTAATTTTCCACATTTTCTTTAGTGACCATAAGTAGAAATGAGAAAACAATCATTCTCAGTCTTAAAGGCATGTCCTGCGTTCTAAGACAGACTGACCTCTGCCATTTAACAAGGGGACACAAAAAGTTTCCTTACTTTTTATTAATATTTTAAGGGTAGGGGAAGACGAATGAAACTTCTTAAAATGACTTTCGCAGAGATTTTAGACAAAAAAAAACAGTTATTCTACTTGTAGAAAATAGACGGTTGTTGTTGACACAGTTAAAAGTCATGTAGCTTAATTTGGCTAACAGACCGAGCTAAAAGAGGCTAACCTGTTAGCTACTGAGCAAAGTTAGCCACAGGATTTCCCAGGTCTGCCCTTTATACCATGTTCTTGCAGTTACTTAGTTAACCAAAAACAGAAAGTTTCAGTTTGGTTACCATCAGGTAAAGGCTGTGTGATGTTATCATTGTCCAGATCATTGCCCTAATTACAAAACTAATAATTTGGCTCTAGTTAGCCACTTAAAAAAGGACACAGATGAATTCTATAGTTAAAAAAAGAAGAGTACTCAATGTAAAGAGGTTTGTAAGGCTTATGTGCAAAACAAGAAAGGGGCATCATCTGTATCGTTATGTTTTTTATTGGAAATATTTCTTTCTCCTTGTGTTCATATCTTTAATAGCGATGCAAATTAAATTGTATGAGCAACCTCTTGCAAATTAAAAGTTGTTGGGGATGTCTTACATGTTTTCCAATGTTCCAGGAGACAAATTATTAATAACCTGCGGTCAAAGCTGGTTTGTTTTTGTTCAGATTATTGTGCAGGTAAAAGAAAGCCACAGAGACCTCAAGTGTCAGAAAAAAATTAAGCAGATCAGACTGCGTCGGGGATTTTGTAGTTGTTGGTCAATTATGAGCCGAGCTCCTGACTTACTGTCTTATATCCACACAGAACAGCAACACACACCATGTGCATCCTTTTCCTGCACTCTGTTTGTTCAGACCTGTAAGAAAGTTCAGAGAAATCTAGCTCCTCCAATGAAATGAAGCTAAAGCCAGTGTAAATATGAGACTATGTATATTACACCCAGTGAAACTTGTCTTTATAGGTGGACTTGTTGAAATCTGTAGTGATGAAGAAAAAGTATCATTAATCTGGTCACTTCAGGCTGCACAGATTCAGCATAAATTCAGTAAATGTTCCTATTTTTATTTAGATATTGTTTGTCTACTCTCAAACCAAATGGCTACAAAAAATATTCAGCAAAAAATGGTCATATAGTGCCTTGTCAAAGTATTTTTATACCTTCTTCCGTGCTATAACTACAGTTTGAAATGTGTTTTATTAGGATTTTATGTGCTAGAGTAAAACATTACATTATATTCAAAATAAAAAAAACCAAAATCATATCAAAGATATTCATACAGCATCATCACAGTTGGGCTCTACAGTGTTTGGGCTGGGCTATGTGGCATGAAAATCTAATCTCCAATTTACTTTCCTACCAAATCAGATTATTCATTTTTTCTACTTATGTTTTCTTATAAAAACGACAAATTACATATATTTCTTTTCATACATCACCCCTGGAAGGTGAGGGGATTTAAATGGCAGCAGGATTCAAGCTGTGCAAAATGCTTTTTAAATGAATCATGTTTCATAACACAAATGAAAATATAACAAACTAAATGTTTGCAGCCGCTGGTATCACACAGAAAGCTAATTTATCAGTCAGAAGTACACATCCAAGAAGAAAAAGTAATAAACCGATGTCACTGAGCTATATTGATTAATCGCCCTGCCCTAAGCTGTGTCCTCATGTTTAAGAACCCTCAAAGCGTGGATTAAATATGTTTACTAGGCAGCTAAACACTTGTCTTATTATTAAGGTTGAAATACTTTAAGCTTTGCTTATGATTATTTCTGTAACTTGTAGAAAAAAAGCTTTTCTATCTTTATTTCTGCTGTCTGTCGAGGAATAGGGTCATAACCTGGCTAAAGGGGCATTAAGAGTTGACTTCCACTTTCTTGTGATTTGGGAAAGGATCAACTCCTAATCTGTCATTATTTTAATCAGATAAACACTTCACTGGGCTGCTAACTTGAATAAATACCCTCAAGGCCCTAAATGAACTCATGGCCTCCATCTAATCTGTGTGTACTTCTATTAAAGCAAGGCGCTCTCCACACTACAAACACACTGGAAAGCAGCATTTAAATACATACTCTCCTAGCCTGCCCCCTACTGTTGCTTGGATCTACTTTCAAACACACATGTATACACTTTCTCACACTTTGAGAAAAATATAACTATATTCCTCTTTAGATGAACAGAATCGGTCCAGAGTTTATTTGGAGTCCAAATGAGTCTTTGTGCATTTTTTTTACGTCTGTTTCGTCTGTTTAAACCCTAGTTAAGCTATGCAAAGATGCAGGGTGGAGGACTTTGTGGAGCATGCTGCCTCTTATGGTTAAGTAAGGCATTACTTCCACTGTTTTATTTTGAACTTTTAGTGGATTAGTTTAAAAAATAACTTGTTATAATTAAACTTGGAATCCAATTTGTTGAATGGTGTTCTGCCTTACTTTCTGTTATGGTTTGACTTATGTTTTATATATTTATGGGATTTTTTTACCTAATATTGCTGTTGTGTTGCATTTTATTTTCTGTTGTTTTCCAACTTAAATATTTTCTACTTTTTAAAAACATACCATCAAAGCCTAAGTCTTAAATCTAATTGTCAATTTTTCCAATTTCATTTTGTTTCATTTCCCCCTGTAGAGCCATTACAGCCTAATCATGTATTTTCATTAAGTTAATTTTTTAATTAAATAGCTGCCACTTAAATCATAAACTGATATTTTGACGATTTCTATAAAATGGTTTGAAATGAAATTTCTGTGCACTAATTTTCATCAGCTGCAGTATTTTAGCTTGTAGTTCTCAAATTCACCAGTTGGTGTCCTCCTTTCCACGTTTTCATGTCTACAACTGTTTCATCAGATGGATTGAGTTGTCTCTCAAACATTTGATTGTTCTTTAAAATCCATTTGCTTTACTTCGCCCTGTCTAAGACCTCTAACCTCTCATAAACCGTGTTATTAGTTTGTATGGTTGACCTTTTCTGTCATTTCTTGTTTTATCTTTAGCTGAAGACAGCTAAGTGGCGGCAGGTTGAGAGCCGTCCATCCACCAGCCTCTCCTCCCCACCCTTCCAGACTGTTTCCCCTGTTTGGATCATCACTCCTGCACCCTAGTTCTTACACCTGAACCACACTAAAAGTTGAAGAAGCACACAAGCAGAGCTGCAGAGGTCAACAGCTCCCCCATTTAACAAGATGATCACCTCGGAGCTTCCTGTCCTACAGTAAGTGAAACACCCAGGAGGCTCCGAGCAGAAGGGGATAAAACTGACAAATATTCTTAAGAACTTAAGTTTGTTTTCAAAGCCTGTGAAGTTTGTGTTTTAATGTATATAATAAGTATAGATTTCAGATTTGCTGTGTAATATTAGCCTTCTTCATGTTTTGGGATTCTCTAAGAATGCCAAATATTAACTGGTCTCATGATTTGCTCTTTAAGGGACTCCTCTAATGAGTCTGGGGCGACAGACACTGTAAGCTTAAGCATGAACATCACCGAGATGGAAGATCCAGAGATGAAAGGCAAGAAGAAGAGGGGAAGGCCTGGAAAACAGACACAGGTATGAGTGTGTCTTGATGCTAAGAAACAGAATATTGGTCAGAGATGTCAGTGTGGTTTTTAGCATGTGTATCAATGTTTTGGTCACTGAAGACGTCCAATAAGAAGCCCCGAAAGTCTCCGACAGACAAGGCTCTGAGCATGGCCAGAGGACGGGGGAAAGCAAACGGCGTGGCTCAGCAAAACGGAAACGGCGGAGAGCCCGTCACTCTGTTTGAAGTTGTCAAACTGGGAAAGAGCGCAATGCAGGTGAACTTTCTCCGCTTATTACGTTATTTTGCATCTAGCACGGTTTCAATGTGTCAGCATGGAATTAGCTTTCAATACATTTTAGCTTTCAGATGAGTAGTATTTCTAGACTTGATCCTGTTTTCAACCGTTTTAAATGTATCTTCATCCATCAGTCAACTTGGTTTCCAATCATCCATCCTGCATCGCTCCACTGATTGATTTGTCAATCCATCATTTCCTTTGCTCCTCTATTCATTCTGTCTTCTAAAATGTAATCCTTTTGTCCATCAATACACAAAACTCTCCAGGCATCCATCCTCTTCTAGTCTCTGGTTTTGAAAGTTCCACATTTAAAGTCTAGACAAATATCACCCATAATCCTATTTGATATTCTTATATATTCTTTACACCAGTGCTCCCAAACCCAGCTTTACTTCTGTATGTAAAATAATAGTTTTCTTGCGATGAGATGTGATCATTTAGTTTGTCTATTTGCAGTCCGTGGTGGATGAGTGGATTGAGGCATACAAGCAAGATCGAGACTTGGCTCTGCTGGATCTCATCAACTTTTTCATCCAGTGCTCCGGCTGTAAAGGTGATGCTTCTTTTATTCTTTCTGCTTAAGCGACAAATATTAAAATCAAATGCTTTGTCTGGTTTATGAGCTGACCAGAACAAGGAATACGAATGTGTCCTTTTTTTCTGTGTATCCAGGTACTGTGAGGATAGAGATGTTCAGGAACATGCAGAATGCAGAGATCATCCGCAAGATGACAGAGGAATTTGATGAGGTAACCATCTAGTTTAAAGAAAACCTCTCATGAAGGCAAGGATTAACCTGCATAGCAGATCTAGGAAGTCTTGATTGTACTGTTTCAAACTGCTGCATGAACAGTAAGGAGTATAGATCAAATACCATCGATCTTCGGCTTGATTTCAGTTTATTCTTTTCCTTTATCATCCAATCAATGTTTGAGACAAATTTAAGTTTCAATTAAACCATATAAAACCTAAGTCAGGATGTTAAAATCCGTCTGTATGCGTCAACAGGACAGCGGAGATTATCCTCTAACTATGCCTGGCCCAATGTGGAAAAAGTTTCGCTACAACTTCTGCGAGTTTATCGGCGTTTTGATCCGCCAGTGTCAGTACAGCATCATCTACGACGAGTACATGATGGATACGGTCATTTCCCTCCTCACTGGACTGTCGGACTCCCAAGTACGAGCCTTCAGGCACACGTCCACATTAGCAGGTATCCTGAAAGACAGCAGAGGAAACTGGAGATCTGTTTGCTTCAATTGGTTGTGCTTCTGTACAAAGAAAGATGTTGTTTTTGTCTCTGCAGCAATGAAGCTGATGACGGCGCTTGTTAATGTGGCACTGAACCTGAGCATTCATCAGGACAACACCCAGAGACAATACGAGGCTGAGAGAAACAAGATCGCTGGCAAACGAGCCAATGAAAAGCTGGAACTGCTGCTGCAAAAGAGGAAGGAGGTCTGCATATTTTAATCAGTCTTTTCTTTCATTTTCTCTCATTACAGAAACGGATATTACTCGAGATTCATTCCAAATATCTCTGAGCTTTTTGTAAAAGGAGGTTGTAGATCGGTTTGTTTCCTCTAATGATCCTTGAAATGATTATAGAACCAAATTTAAGTACATCTAAAAGCATAGAAAGTGCAGAAGCAATGAGTTACTTTGAACCCAGTCTTAACTCTTTACGTGGTTCCTACACTGTTTTCAAATAATATGAAAGTTGTTGAGGTATTTTCCAGGTCTGAGTTAGTGATAAAATTCAAGGGTATGGAAAAGGATCGTTGACTTTACTCACTGATCACTCATCCATCAGTTTATTTATCCATCTATCTGTGAATCCATTCATCTGAGACTCGAATATAAACAGAACAACACTGAATGTGACCTCTGGGATTTTTGTGTTCAGCTTCAAGAGAATCAAGATGAAATAGAAAATATGATGAACTCCATCTTTAAGGGTATCTTCGTGCATCGCTACAGGTAAACTTTTCAGCTTTGCTCAATTTTGCATCACCAAAGATCCATCTGTGAATAACAGACTTGTTGCTGTTGGTATGTTGGTCTTTATTTTTCCAGGGATGCTATTGCTGAGATTCGAGCCATTTGCATCGAGGAGATCGGAGTGTGGATGAAGATGTACAGCGACGCTTTCCTCAACGACAGCTACCTTAAATATGTTGGTTGGACTCTACATGATAGGGTGAGAGCTTGATTGATTCTTTTTTTTTAAGGTTATCAATGATTTTTAAGAGGAGATTTAATCCTGTTTCTCTCTGCTAAGATGCTTCCTTTGTTTTCAGCAAGGAGAGGTGCGTCTGAAATGCCTGAAGGCACTACAGAACCTGTACACAAACAGAGAGCTGTTCCCCAAGCTCGAGCTTTTTACCAACCGCTTTAAGGTAAAGCAGTCTGTTAGAATCACGCCTACTTTCACACTGCAGCAGCTCAGCAGACGTTAATGCCTCGTCTGCCTAAATGTACCTATCTTGACAGGATCGAATTGTCTCGATGACACTGGATAAGGAGTATGACGTGGCTGTCGAGGCTATCAGACTGGTTACTCTCATCCTGCAGTGAGTAGTTTGGTATATTGGAGCATATATTGTTAGCTTGCAAAATTGATTCATTCCATTAAACGTTTTCACACTCAATTGCCACCCCAAACTTCTCTGTGAGTTATATATTTAGGGGTATTAGTTTATTCTGGTAGCCCTGAATGAAATGGAGAAAATGAGTAAAGGGTCACAGTGTTTTATATTAATATAAATGTTTCTTAAAGGCCTCAAAGGTTTGTTACAGAACATTGGTGAATAAATCTCATCATGAAGAACCCGTATAAGACGGTTCAAGAAGTGGTCATGTTGTCTAAAAATGTAGAGAGAGTCACGGTCATCTTTATTGATTAATAAAGAGCAGTAATGAGAAACATTCCTGAGGAAAACGGGGTCACAGAACTTCACAGCGAGGCTTTCTCTGGCCTTTGCTACGATCTTCGTAGAGAAACAAAAATGGAAGAAGATGCTCTGCAACTTAGTGAGGAAAGTATTTTTGCACCGTTCCCATTTCAAAGCATTAACTGATGAGGGTGAGGGGCTGGAAGAAGCATTTACCTCATAGAAAACATTGGTAGTTTGTTGTTGTAATGTGATAGAAGTCAAAGTGTAAATAAGTTCCCAGGTCGTGATGGTTAGTAAGCCAGAAACATGCAGGTCTGGTTAGTTAAAACGTTGGTGTTTTTTGCACCCAGAGTTGATAACCTGTTTGTAACCGAAGGGGCAGTGAAGACGCCTTGTCGAACGAGGACTGTGAGAATGTTTACCACTTGGTTTACTCTGCTCACCGACCTGTTGCAGTTGCTGCAGGAGAGTTTCTACACAGAAAGTAGGTCCAATCCTGGCATATTTGTGATTGAGCTTAGTGTGACGCATTGTCCTTTATCTGCCACCTAAAATGATCCATCTCTTGTCAGGTTGTTCAGTCGCCATGACCCGCAGGCTGAAGAGGCTCTGGCTAAACGGAGAGGGAGGAGCAGTCCCAATGGGAATCTCATCCGGATGCTGGTTCTCTTCTTCTTGGAGAGCGAGGTAAAGACAAAGCTCAAAATGTTCTCCTCTTTCTTGTGGTTTAAAATCAAGCACAAAACTGTTTCGTTATGTCAGAAATAGCTTAAGTTCTGTGTTTTATTTTCTGTCAATGCTAGCAGAGATAGCTGGATAACTGTAGTGATTATAAGATGCCATAAATCAATCATTTTCACACCTAAATGCCTTCCCATCCTGTTTTTATTTATATTTAATGTGTGTTTTTGTCTAGCTTCATGAGCATGCAGCATACCTGGTCGACTCACTGTGGGAAAGTTCTCAAGAGCTGCTAAAAGACTGGGAATGCATGACTGAACTGCTGCTGGAGGAGCCTGTTCAGGGAGAAGAGAGTAAGGCCAGCTCTGTTCTCCATCTCTGGATGTTTGTGCATCACAGGAAGGAAAAGAATGTCTTAAGTCTTGTTTTATAAAACTAACTGGTTTAATCCTCTTTGTTTCAGACTTTCTCTGATTGTTTCTGTGGAATTTTTATTTTTTGTCTCTATTTTTTTTCTTTCTCTGCAGTGTTGTCAGATAGACAGGAGAGCGCTTTGATAGAGCTGACTGTGTGCACCCTCCGACAGGCGGCCGAGGCACACCCACCTGTCGGCAGAGGCACTGGCAAACGAGTAAGCTACCTAAAAAAAAAAAAAAAATTTTATATTATTTTTGTAAACGTATCATATACATACATCAGATGTTTTGCAATGAGAGATCAATCTTAAGAAATGAAAACCCCTTTTAACATTTTCTACTCATAAACCAAATCCACAGCTGCCTCCAGTATCACTGTTTGTTCTTTGAAACGTGTTTTGTCCTCAGCTTTGAGGTGCTCTTCTCCCAAATCCAGGAGGGATCCTGAATCTCTCCCACTTCTCAAGCACAGGATCAATAGTCACATTAAAGCTGCTCACTCAATCTCCAGCTGTGTTGCCAATAAGCAGCTAACCATGTTTCAGTTTAAAGAAAGGTCTGTTTGTCCAGAAAGCACCTGTTTTCTGTCTTTGAATAATTAGTGCTTTCTCAGACATGTCTCCATCCTTTTATGGTGAAGAAGCGTCTCTGGTTTGGGGAGGTGCAGCTCTAATGGCTCCTTTTTCTCATTTCAAAAGTATTCTTTTGTTTAGAAAAACAATGTAAAATAATACTTTTGTTTTTAAATGTATCCATATCATTGTTATTTCCATTTTTGTCACTTTAAAAATATGAGATGTGTTTGAGAATGTAACTATATATTTACAGGTTCCCTTCCCAAAAGTACTAGTCTGTTTCTATGGTTTCAAATGTCAGTTAATTTAGGTTAATTTTTTTTTTGTTAATGGAGCTTTAAATCCAACTATGGCTTTAATTATTTATGTAGATAGTTTGTTTTATTATTATATTCAGTGTTTATAATAAATTGATTAAACAAACCAGATTTATGCACATTAACAGGCTACAACTGGCCATAAAAGAAGGTATAATATAAAGAAAACTGCTTTTCAAGCCATTTAACTAAAAACAGATTGGCCTTGTAGTAAAATTAAACATGGGTCACAACATTCCAGACTGCAGCCAGGTGGGATGAAGTACAAATGTTTCTGTTTTTATGGAAGTAAACAAGAAGTCTATATGAAGCAGGTGACGAACTTTTGCCGATCAATAAGTGGGTTTTCTGTTCGTTCCTCCCAGGTCCTGACGGCTAAGGAGAGGAAGACCCAAATAGACGATAAGAATAAACTCACCGAACACTTCATCATGGCTCTTCCTATGTTATTATCCAAGGTAGGCCTTAGCAGGGTCAGCAGGAGAGCATCCAGGGATTAATGAGAAATATTCACTGGACTTTTTGTAAAGCAATATCAATGTAATCCACTGCAACATTATTTAATTACCCACCAAGTGTTAAAGTTTTTTTGCTGTGCTCTATCTGCTTCTTTATTCCTTAAATAGTTTAACTCTAGTCCCTATTCTTCCCCATTAGTATCAGGCAGACGCAGAGAAGGTAGCAAATCTACTTCAGATCCCGCAGTTCTTTGACCTGGATGTATACAGTGCTGGACGCATGGAGAAGCACCTGGACGCCTTACTGAAACAGATCCGGTTAGTGGTGGAGAAACACATTGAGACGGACGTGCTGGAAGCCTGCAGTAAAACCTACAGCATCCTGTGCTCTGAGGAGTACACCATCATGAACCGCGTGGACATCGCTCGCTCACAGCTCATCGACGAGATGACCGATCGATTTGCACACTCGGTTGAAGAGCTGCTGCAGGAGGTATGAATGGGAATAAAAGGGAGGAATTAGTGAAAAGGTGTTTCTGGATCTGTCGCATCCTCTTTAAAAGAGGCATGCCTCAACAATCAAGTCTGGTGGCTTTGTTGAATCATAAAAAATATCCCTACGGAGGAAAACATCGCTGTAACAGATCTAAACCAGTAGTAATCACAACATATTACTCCAGAACAGCTGATGAATTAATTTACCCCAGAAAACGACACTGAATTTATTTACTGCTGATTTTCAACTTCTGAATTTAAAGATGATCGATAAATCGGAGCAGCTTCAGTCTAAAGCTTCAGTTCTCATTATATCTGTTCAAATGTTGCTTCAAGTCTGCATGAAACAATTTCTTCTTCCGTTTTTCTATTTTTATTTTTTACTATTTCAAGAAGTGCTGGTGAGCGTTTTTTGTTTGTTTTCATTTGATTGACCCTGATGTCAGTCTTGTGTGCCAACATGCACTTGTTGTCATACAGGGCGAAGAAGCAGACGATGATGACATCTACAACGTTCTGTCCACTCTAAAGCGACTCACCGCTTTCCATAAGTAATTAATTCTATTTCTTTAAACAGAGAATAATTTTAAGGTTGAAACGAATCAACGTTTAAAACTTTAAGCCACACCCCTTAGCCCTACGATGATCTTTCTGCCTCAAATTAACTCCATTTCTCATTTCCTCTTCAGTGCTCATGACCTAACAAGGTGGGATCTGTTTGGGAATTGCTACCGACTGCTGAAGGCAGGCATAGAGCAGGGCTCCATGCCAGAGCAGATAGCTGTGCAGGCCCTGCAGTGCTCTCACTACTCCATCCTGTGGCAGCTGGTGAAGATCACAGAGGGGGTTCCCAGCAAGGTGCTCATCTTCTCTGTCTGAAAGGACTTTCTCCATACTTTATCTGTAGACTCAGGCTCAGATTTAGGGATGCTTGATATAAGATTTTATATACTATCTGAATGGCTTTATATTACTGATGTCTGCAGATCCATGTGCAGCTGTGATGAATTAACTGTGCTGCTCAGGCAAGCATGATTAAGTGACAAAAAGCCTCGAGATCATTTTTAGATCCTTTCTTTATATAATGTCTGTTTGGTTTATTTTAAAAGCTACGTGGAAAATCAAACCTTCAGCTCCAATGCTGCTTTTATTAGCAGATAAATATATATGCATTATTAATAGTTTTAAGAAGTAAATATTGATAGTGGCAGTATAGGAAATCATCTCTTTATAATTCTACTTATTCATCATTTTAAAGTGACTGGTTACCCAGTGATGTGTTATTGGCAATGTATCCCATGTAAAGACAATAAATCGAAGCTGTTTTCTGAGCTGATGGCCGGGATATCGATTGTTCCGTCTACGTGAAGTTAATTCAGACATCAGCCCTTCATTAAATCAGCTGCGTTGTTACAGAAATAAGTGGCTTCCTGTCTGAAGAATGGTGCTCTTTACGTTGTATTGATTTCTGCTAAGGTGCTTAGTATTTGTGACACTTTACTAATGACGTTCATCTGTCCTGCATGTAGGATGACCTCTTGGCTCTCAGGAGAGTGGTGAAGTCTTTCCTCGCTGTATGCCAGCAGTGTCTGTCCAACGTCAACACACCAGTTAAAGAACAGGTGAGGGAATTAGTTTACCCTGTGTAGTCTAATAATGCGTGCATTCTATATATTTGTTTAGCCTTTATTTCAACAGACTATTCCCATTAAGATTAAATGACAGGTTGCCAAGAAGGCAGCAGTATAGTAACATTACTAAAAAACAATAAAGACATATAACACATTAAAAACATACCAAATTTATTTATAAAGCACTTAAAACACCCGGATGGAGCAAAGTGCTTTACACAATCATAAAATACAGACTGTCAATCATAAAACAATAAGTAAAATAGTATATAAAATTAGTTGAAAATAAAAGGGAGTAATAAAATAGTAAAAGAAACAGTAAGATAAAGTCGGTGTCAAAAGCCAAAGAATAGAAATGGGTCTTAAGAAGAGAAGGTGTTAGACTGTGATGATTTTAACGCAGCTTTTTAAGATCAGTTTGTAGCTGAAATTATGAGAGCTGACAAGTATTGGGAACTACAAACTACAGAGCATCTATTGATTGGAAGTGATGGCATCCATTTTTCTTTGTTAGACAATAAAAGTAAAATTAACTGATGCCTGAAATGGCTTCTGTGAGACACATCCAGTAAAATGTAGCATAGAACACAGTGTCTAATAAGAGGGCTGGAGTTGGTGATCAATTGGTTACCCATGATGCACTGTGCAGCATCTGAAGGAGCTGAACAGAAGCATCCATATAGAGCAAATCACTATTGAATTTATTGAAAATAGGTCTGCTGATTTCTGCCTTACAGTAAATAAAAAGCAAAGCCTGTTCTTTTTTTCTGAAGGAGACATTTTGTACAATCTTACTGAAAGATATCTTTAAAATAACTTTTTTATTTGACCCTTTATGACTGAAACATGGTTTGATGAGCAGACTGACACCTCAGTAGTTCAGTGCTGATGCATCTATAAGCCTGTAGCCTATTAACCTGAATTTACTTCAGGTCAGACGTTCCTGGACTATTCGGCGGATGTGACATTAAGCACGTCCGTATGAAATGTGTTCGACCAAACACTTGAAGCCTTATATTAAAGAAGGTTTTAAGCACATTCAGAAGCGACAGGCATCCAGCTTAACACCAATGGTAACTCCAGCTAAGGTGAAAAATCAAAAATAACCTTGTTAAGTAGCAGTGTGAGCCATGAGGACGAGCAGAAAAGTGCTGCTGTTTTGTGTTTGCGCTACAGGTGGCAGTATGTTTAGAAAGCTCCATACATTTCCATAAAACCTCATTAAAGTTACTGAATATTATGTTGAATAAAAGTCAGGTAATCACCAATTAAATCTGAGATATTTAGGGTAGATTCAAACTCAACTGGTAGATTAATTCCTGTTTAAAGGTTCTAAGAAAAAAACACTCTCGCAAACCATGAATTGAAAATAACAAGCATTTAGCAAAAGCTGCAAATAACAAAGTTATTCTTGTATTCTATCAGTGGCAGGTTGTAGATACTGGGCCTCAGCAGCAGTGGGTGATGTTCTGTTTGCGATGATTCCATCTGTATATAAATAAGAGGTTGAATTTGAAATATTAATGTAAACGGGGTAAAATGAACCCTGTACAGAACCTTGAGGGACGCCCAAATAAACTTGGAAAACCTCAGAGGGCATCTGCTGTGGTTCTGAAAAACATGAGATGTTTATCCAAAATACTCTTGTTTCAGCTTCATTCAAGCCAGGTTTGTGTCTCTTATTTAGGCGTTCATGCTCCTCTGTGACCTGCTGATGATCTTCAGCCATCAGTTAATTACCGGAGGCAGAGAAGGTCTCCAGCCGCTGGTCTTCAACCCAGACAGTACTCTGCAAAACGAGCTGCTAAACTTTGTCCTGGATCATGTCTTCATCGACCAGGATGATGAAAACCAGAGCATGGGTGAGGATGTTCTGTCATGTCGCCATGTCTGACTAAATCTGTCCTAATATTTTTTTTGTCTGCTTTTAATTAAATTGAGGAACTTCCATTTTAATCGGTTTTCTCTGTCTTTGTTTCTGTAGAGGGAGACGAGGAGGACGAAGCCAACAAGATTGAGGCTCTGCACAAAAGGAGAAACCTGCTCGCAGCTTTCTGCAAACTCATCATCTATGACATCGTAGACATGCCTGCTGCTGCTGATATCTTTAAACACTACATGAAGGTGTGTTGATCTGAGCTGTTTATTGCATTCAATGTTTTTATTGGGAGGAAAAAAATAATCTGACAGTTTCTCTTTGAGATTCCTTCTGCACTAAATCGCCCATTTCTGCATCTTTCCTCCCTGTGCCTCAGTACTACAATGATTACGGTGACATCATCAAGGAAACACTCAGCAAAACAAGACAGACGGACAAGATTCTCTGTGCAAAAACACTCATACTCAGTCTGCAGCAGGTGAGGCACTTAAAGTCTCATAAGTAAACGTTTTCTGCTTTCAGATTCAGCAACACTCCGATCTTCTCACCCTCAAACACGATCTTTCTCTGGTGTTGCAGCTTTTCAATGAGCTCCTGCAGGATCAGGGTCCTAATCTGGATCGGACATCGTCACATGTGAGCGGCATCAAGGAGCTGGCTCGCCGCTTCGCTCTGACCTTCGGTTTGGATCAGATCAAGACCAGAGAGGCTGTTGCAACGCTACACAAGTATGAATTCGACAACATAAAATAAAAAAAAGCCAAAGCTGGACAGTTAGACTTTAAAAAAAACCAAATTGATATCAGCTGTCTCCAATGTTGGATATTATGAAAACAGAGCACTTGACTAAATAGGATGTCAACTGTGAGAGGATTAAAACCCAAAGCTGCTGTTGATGTGTTTGCAGAGTCTTGGTTGGCTTTTCTCCTGCTTTCCTTGTTTCTGATCGCTGCTTCCACTTTGTTTCATCAGGGATGGAATTGAGTTTGCATTTAAGTATCAAAATCCTCGAGGATCAGAGTTTCCTCCCATCAATCTGGCCTTCCTGGAGGTCCTGAGTGAATTCTCCTCCAAACTAATACGGCAAGACAAAAAGACGGTGTATGTAATCCCTTCATCTTTCATTTTCTCCACTTTTTTTGCCAAGCTGAAGTTCCTAAATGCTGAAATCTTTTCGTAACGTTGTGTCCTCAGTCATTCCTACCTGGAAAAGTTCATGTCAGAGTCGATGTCGGAGCGCCGGGAGGACGTGTGGCTGCCGCTGATCTCCTACAGAAACAGTCTGCTGACCGGCGGAGACGAGGACCACATGTCCGTCACGTCGGGCTCCAGCAGCAAAACGGGCTCAGTGCGCAGCAAGAAGGGACGACCGCCGCTGCACAAGAAACGCATCGAAGGTGAGCGTGTAGACGTGTCTGAGTTGTTTGTTATTGGAACGGAGAGCGACCCTCTTCCTGACTGTAAACCTTTCTTCCAGAGGAGAGCAGTGTGGAGGGCTCATGGATGATGAGAAACGACACCCTTCAGACGCCGAGTGCGCTCCAGACTCCCCAGCTCACCTCAACGGTTCTCAGAGAAAACAGACCTGCAGAACACATGCCTGATCCGGACTCCGAACCAGGATCGGAGAATGACTACGTCCACAAGTTTGTTCAATTACTAACTATAAATGCAAACGGAGATCAAACTTTCAAAAATCTTATTTTCCACGGCAGATCGCTACACGTGTTTCCATAAAGTCTCTGTCTCCTCCAGCCCTCAGATGCAGATGTCGTGGCTCGGCCAGCAGAAGATGGAGGAAGTGAACAGAAAAGACCGAACGAACATAAACTACATCAAGTCACGCAGCAACCAGGGCGTCCGGCAGACCGTGTAAGTCTGCGTTCAACTGTTTTTAAGTCAGAAGAAGTTCCTGTTTAAGTCGTGTTTTCTGCTCCAGTCGCGGTTTGATGGAGGATGACGCAGAGCCGATCTTTGAAGACGTGATGATGTCATCGCGGGGTCAGCTGGAAGACATGAACGAGGAGTTTGAAGATACCATGGTGATCGACCTGGTCAGTAAACAGCTGGACGTTCAAACTGCATCAGATTTAATTTGGATAAGAACAGAAGAGGATCCTTCAAAGCAAAGAAACTTTGTTCTTTAAGCTGCTCTTCTGCTGCTAAAATGCACTTTACCCAATTATTAGCATTTGAGTCTTTTAAACGGTTAATGTTTTTTGAAAGATGATGATAAAATCCTGCTCAGGATTTTCTCATGTAGGAAAAGAGTCGTGTATTAATATGAACCTTTTTTCTTCTCAGCCACCGTCGAGGAACAGACGTGAAAGAGCTGAATTAAGACCAGACTTCTTTGACTCCGCAGCAATGATAGAAGATGAGTCGGTATGTGTCAGTTAAAAAAATAAATAAAACAAATACCACTTATTAGAGCTGTGTAAAAAATATAAAAAAAAATAAATTAGACAATTACCTCATTTAACATAAGGCTTATTAATAGTCAGATGTTGTTAGAATAATGTAATAACTGTAATGTTTTTATCTAATGTTTGCTTAGATGATTTCTGGAAATGATAGCTAATATGTGCTTTAACTTTAGCTTGTGGTGAAAACCCTTCTTTTATATTAAATTTACTCTTGATTAGGGCCAGACTCTGGAAAAGGCTCTAAACAAATAGCTTAATGTCGTACTAACTACTATGGA
Organism: Jordanella pulchra; assembly: GCA_034780135.1. Lineage (NCBI taxonomy): Eukaryota > Metazoa > Chordata > Actinopteri > Cyprinodontiformes > Cyprinodontidae > Jordanella > Jordanella pulchra. Next base: position 25,484 of record JAUZNJ010050776.1, on the reverse strand, counting down.
ACAAAAAAAACATCATGGTGGCGGATGTTGGATGTACGAAACGAGAAAAAGTTTTGTACGTCAGATTCTCACTTTGCACTTTATATTAAACACCATAAAATTAATAGTAGCATATTTTGTGTCATTTCTAGTTATTAAAAAGTTAATTTCTGGTGATAACCTTGATTTTTAGATGTTAAGTAAAATATTTCCATTTTGAATCATAGTGTATCTATATACATTTTAGGAAAATTAAAATGGATTAAAAAAAGCATTTATTGAAAAAAAGTTAATGGAATTAAAACTTCTAATGATTAAATGCAATTGGAAGGTTTTTTTTAACCCTGTCTGTGTGTTTCTCCAGGGATTCAGCATGCCCATGTTCTGATGTGGAAAGTGTTAAAATCACGAGTTCAGCATCCTGATGAGGAGCGAACAGAAGGGAGGGAGGGTCTGGGTTGGTGACTGCACCGCCTAACAATCAAACTCTTTGCGGAGAAGAATATACTGTGTTAAAGTGTTAAAGTACGTCTATCCTTCTCTGAGACATGACGGAAAGAGGTTGGCCTAGTGGATGGGCGTCGGCTCGAAGCAATCTGGAAGATGGGATCTGCTCTGTCCTCTAACGCAGGCTGGAGGTTCTGCAGTCAGAATTATTCAAGAACTTCGTCGCCGTTCGTGTTTTTTCGTCCTCTTCCTCTGCAGCCTGTCGGCGTAGCCCCGGTTAGTGGTGCTCCCGATGGTGCCCTGGCTTTGAAACCCTGCAGCCGGCCCAGTTTTTACACGTCCTGATACAGTGATGCACAGATTCTAGCCGCCATGGTTCTCTGTACAGCCCCTACTTCTACTTTTGATGTTGCACTTCAGTCCCTCTGGTCGAATCAACATAAACAGGACATCCCACTAAATGTTCCACCTCTTCGCTGTGAATCACCAGCCTCTCCCCTTTTGCTGTCTGCTCACAATCTCTTGTATGTGGTGCTTGATGTACGTGTTGAAGTGTCGGTGTACGGTGGCCCAGTAGTGACACACCTAGACAAGAGATCCTCAGCTCTCAGCTCACCCCGGAGGAAGTTCCTACATTGACCAAGCATATCAGAGCTTGTTGGACGCTGTCTCACACACACACTCTAAATAACAGCTTTTTAAAGTAAAAACGTTTTAAAAAATATAATAAACATATTTTCAACTCTGTAGCTTTAGTACTAAAGTTTTAAATCAAGTGAGTTTTGTCTGTTTGTACAGTTTTTTTTTTGTTTGCTTGTTTTTCTTGAGTACGTATCATGTTTGTTGCCAAATTGTGGCCTACATACTTAAAAGTATAATTCCATCCCTCCCACATCACCTTTTAAGGCGGTTACTATAGATGCCAGCTTTTAGGCGCCGTATCGTCTGATTGTAATTAAATATCACTCGAGTATTGCAGCAGAATATCTGTGCCGTTCCATTGTCTAAAAAGGTCGAAACGAGCCGCTTACATCTTTTGCACCCGCATTCAGTGTTAATGGATCCAAGAAGTTCTAGATTTTGTTGTTGATCATGTTCATATCCAGTGCAGTGACAGATCTTTGTCTGGCAGATGTGTTTTGAATGTGTTCTGAATGTTCTCAGCCATACCTTTCTCAGCCCTCTTTTGGGTCAACAATCAGTTTTCAACCTCTTTCGCTGTAAATATCAGAGATGACCGGATCTTTTTTCTGCCGTGCAGTTGACATCAGTTGCCCTAACTTACTCTAAAAGCCTGTTTTTCTGTGATCTTTTTAATAAAATAAAATCTGTAATCAGTTTATGAACTAATATTTTTGTCTTTTTTTTTAATGCCTCCTGATGGTTAAAAGATTTAAAAATATAAATTTTGAACATTCACATGATTTTTAAGGGCAGGGCTGGTAAATATGACCTCACCTCCATGCAGTGACATCGAGATCGGACGGCATGAAAGCTACAAATATCTCAGACCAGCCTAAAAAAACTAAGAAAGGCTGCCAAACGACCCCACAGTAACTCTGGAGAAGCTGCAGACATGCACAGTTCAGATAGACGACCTCTGCTGTATGCCACCAAACTGGCCTTTTACGGAGGAAAGTAAAAGCCATTCAGCAAACATGCTCCAGACAGAGGAGACTGAAAATCACTTGATGCACAGGTGCGTTTCCAGTACGAGTGATACTTTAGTTTTCTGTTATTTCAAAAAGTCAAAACTTATTTTAGATTAAATGCAGAGTACAATATATAACAGTCTTTTCATTTCTTTATCAATCTGGCTTACAGAAATCCTAAAATTCTTCCAAAAAAAATTGGATTATCAGATCAATCAAAAATGTATGTTTTAAGCACAAGTGTGAGGCTTCTAAAAGGTGTATCCATTTATTTATATGTACTTAATACTTTGGCTTCTTCCTGTAGGAATTATTGCATAAAAGCTGATCAGCCTGTGGTAATGCACAGGTGCAATGGAAGCCCAGACTGCCTTCAGGTCATCTGCATTTTTGGGTCTTATGGTTTTTACAGAAGCTTTTGTAGGCAAGTTTTCTGTGTGAAAGTAAAATCAGCATCTCTATTAAACTTGAAGTATGAAATGCTCCAGAATTTCCTGATATGTGGCTGCATTGACTGTAGACTTCAGAAAACACAGTGGGCCACACTGGGTCTCATGCATTTAAAGATCATCCAGAATCTAGGATGTTTTGTTTTTTTTCCACTAAGCAACAAGTCCAGTTTTTCTCCTTTGATTCAGGAGTAGCTTGACACAAGCAATGAAAAATGAATTAGCATTTACATGACAAGGCTGCAGTTTGCCCTGTTGCTGCTGCACCTTTTATTGTACTTCTTCCTTCCACTCAATTTTATATGAATAGGCTCAGATACAGACCTGTGAACCAGTAACTGCAGCAATGTCCACAGAAGC